>PVKB01000847.1:440149-566862 GCA_004027205.1 Ctenodactylus gundi | reverse complement strand
TAGTATGGTCATTTTGACCATGTTGGTTCTGTCTGTCCAGGTGAGGGGATTTGTTTCCATTTTCTAAAATTCTCTTGGGTTTCTTTTTATTTTTATGGCACTGTAGTTCTCAGTATAGAGGCCCTTCACTTGCTTAGTTAGGTTTATTCCCAGGTATTTCATTTTCTTTGAGGCGACTGTGAATGGAATTATTTTTCTATGTAAAGGATCATGATATCATGATATCTTCAAATAAAGATAGTTTGACTTCTTCCTTTTTGTGTGTCTTAGTTATTTTTCTATTGCTGTGACTCAGTACCCAATATTCACAAATCTAGGGGAGGAAACGATTATTTTAGCTCTGAGCTTCAGAAAGTCACAGTTCTTTCAGGGGCAGCGGCAAGAATGGAACTACGTGGCAGAGGCAGAGGTAGAGGCAATTCTTCGACATCACAAACAGGACGCCAAGTCAAGGTTAAGTTGAGACTAGTCCTCCAAGGAAGGCAGGAAGCAGCTTATATATCCTTTCAGGTCTCATTCCAGTAATTAACCCCTCCTGGATCCAGGTGTGAGAGGTTTAGTGAGCCCCCATTACACGCCTGTAATCCAATTTACATGCCTGTAATCCACCCATCCCAACTAGTCTCCAGTCTCCCAACAGCACATGGTTCCATAGACAATCTATAACATTCAAATACTTGAGACTTTTGGGGGACATTCCAGATCCAAACCACAATGCTGTGCATATTCCTTTTATTCCAGTGTCTTGCCTGCTCCTGCTAAAGTTTCAATCACTGAGTGAACATTTTTGTTTTGTTCCTGACTTGAAGGGAAATGCTTTCAGTTTTTTTCCCACTTAGGATGATGGTGGCTGTAGGATTGTCATAAGTTGCTGTTATCAGCTTGCGGTAAGATCTTTCTATACCTTTTTTCATCAGAGTTTTGATCAGGAAGGGGTGTTTCACTTTATCAAAGGCTTGTTTATGAATCTATTGAGATGGTAATGTGATATTTGTTCTTGCTTTTGGTGATGTGATGTATTGCATTAATTGATTTATGTATCTGAACCAGCCTTTCATTTCTGGGATGAAGCCAACTTGGTATGATATGATATATATATATATATATATTTTTTGTAGGTGATGCTAGTTTATTTTTTCCCCCACTATTTTTATTAATACACAAATGTAATACATAGTATTTACAATGAATTTGGGTGTTTTATACACATATGTATCATATCGACTTTATAATCCCTTCCCATTTTCTACCCTCTCCCACCCTCCCTATCCCTTCCCCCACTCCGGCTATCACTTCATGTGGTTCTATAGAATGTCTGTGTTCTGGGTTTTCCAAGCCAGAGAAACCATACAGTATTTAACATATTAATTTTCTGCACCTAAATCATTTCACTTAAGCCACCACTCTAACTCAGCTTCCTATTCCTCAAATGGGTTGCAGTAGTTAAATCTTGATGCCTCTTCTCTGAATCCAACCAATCCCTTTAATGGGATATTTACCAAAAGTTTTTTTTCCTATATTTTGCTATATCTTTGTTGTTATTTTTAAACCTGGCCTTACCCACCAGTTCACATTAGAAAATAACTACAAGCATGTAGTTCAAAAGACTAGTAAATTAGGGAAAGAAGAAAAAAAGTTAAATTTCAAATGCCTTTGCTGAATACAGAAAGGTACATACTTGTACATTCACAGGGTTATCTTTACATTAATCAGTTTCCTTAGGATAAATTTTCATCAGTGACCTAATAAGTGAATTGCTACAGTAAAACAAAGTTGAAACTATATCACATTGCTACATTAAATGAAGTCAAATCTATACCACATAAATATACTTAAAGTAACATATATGAAGGCAAATTTAGTTATTTCAGAATTTTTTAACTTTCATAATTTATTTACTTGTACTTCACTGATTACTAACATACTTTTTTCTCAGCTCATTCTTCTCTAGCTGTTGTCGCTTTTCCTCTGGGTTCCTTGGTGTCGCTGGCCTCCCTTTCACTTTTTAAGTTTCCTTTAAGTATTCTCTGCAATACTAGCTCAGTGGCTGCAAATTTCTTTAAGCTGTCTATATCGTGGAAAGTTTTAAGTTCTCCCTTAAAATTAAAAGATAATTTTGCTGGATATAGCAGTCTTCATTGGCATTTATGTTCTTTCAGTGCTTGGATGACATTGCTCCATGATCTCCTTGCTTTTACAGTTTGGATTGAGAGTCTGCCGTTATCCTGATGGGCTTATCTTTGTAGGTCACCTTCTGTTTTTCTCTTACTGCTCTTAGTATTTTCTCCTTGTGTTGTCTTGTTCAGTCTTCTGAATTTCCATAATTCTGAGGTTGTTTCTCCTTGAATCATCTGTCAGCTTTTGTAATGATTCGCTTTGTTTATTTACTTTGTGTTCTTTATGGCCTGTATGTTGCAGCTCAGTCACTTTATTTTCTAGGTCTGACATTCTATTCTGAAGATGTTTAAAGTGGTTGCTTATTATTTCCTGTGTGATTTTCATTTCCTGAATATCTGCGTTCAATTTTTCTATATCTTTTTTGTGTTCTTCTCTAGTTTCTTGTTTTGTTTGCATTATCTTCTGGTATATTTCTTCTCTGGTCTCTTCTAGTTGCTTTTCAAGGCTTGCTTTTTGCTTAGCTGTGTGTTGGTGTAGCTCTTGCGCTGTCTGTTTTATTTCCTGCTTTGTTTCCTGCTTTAATTCCTGCCTTAATTCACTGACTATCTGGGCCCAGAAGTTACTACCATTTTTGCCCTTTTCATTTTTGGATTCTGCATCTTCTGCGGTGTCAGGCCTTTTTGTAGGAGATTTGTTACCATGTTTCCCCATGTTACTGCTATCTCTGGCTGTCTCTGGTGTGCAGGAAAGAAGTGTTTGGTGAAGTCCCAGTCCTGAATACCTCTGGAATCCTCTGGCCCAAGGGACAGACAGGGCGATGGAATTTCCGGTCCTAGATGCCTCTGGAAGCCTCTGGGGCTCAGGATTGGCAGGGTGGTGCAATTCCCTGGAAACCTCTGGAAGCCTCTGGCTCACGGGATGGACAAGCAATGGACTTCCCTGTCCTAGATGCCTCTGGTGTGCAGGGCAGCGGTAAACCGGAAGCCTCTGGTGCCTGCCGGAGGAACAGGGCAATGATTCCCCTTTTGAGGTGTCTTGTTCCCCCACGATCCACTCAGCACAGCTCTCCATCTGTCCTGGTTTCCCTCCCCCAGGGTGGGGCTCTCCACCCTCGGAGCAGAGGTGCCCTTAGCCGTTCAGGGGATCAGCAGCCTTCCCCTCTTTCTCCCCTATCTGCCGCTTGTGCCAGTTTCTTTCTAGGCACTGTTTAAGGGTGGCCCAAAGCCCTGGTGTGCTCTTCTGAGCTTTCTTTTACTCTAAAGGGTTCAGTCTTGGGCTTTTTTATTTTTTCCTTCTATTTAAAATGGCTCCTGCTGATGTCACTGCCTTTGACGGTTGCTGAGCCCTGTTTCTTATCTGGGATCCTGTGGCCTTTTCTAGGGGGAGCGCATGCTGAGTTTGTAGTACACACACCCGCAGGTTGGTGTTTCGGAGGCTGGGCCGCCAGCCACGGACAATTCCCACTTTTCCAGATCCGCGCTTACCTCGGCTGAGATTCTGGCTTTTGGACCTTCCTCTGTCTTTGATCTGTGGGTGCTGGCAGCTCGGGGCCACGCTGAGTCAGCTTCTTCTTTCCTCCTCTTCCGATGTGACTTCAGGATTTCTGACCCGCCTGCAGCCTCATATCTGTTGTTGGGTGCTCCATCTCCCAGCTCCGTCAGATGTTCAGTTCCCTGTGACTTTTCCTCTGTTCGCAGCTGCCTGGGGCTCTAGCTGTTTGCAGCTGGCCTGCCACTGCTTCCTGGGTCACGGGAATTTTTTTTTTTCTCTGCTTTCGATGATCCTTTGGAATTTCTGGCCTCCCCCTGGCCTCCTCTCAGTTGTTGGGGATGCTCCTCTCTTTCCTAGCTACACCAAACACAGTTTTTCTAACTAAATTCTTGACTTTTTAAGTGGGTTGATGAGGAGACATTGTGCAGCGCAGTTACTCAGCCGCCATCTTGACCGGAAGCCGATAGATGATATTTTTAAGAACTTGTTGCATTCTGTTTGTAGGTATCTTATTGAGGATTTTTGTATCAATATTCATTAAGGAATTGGCCTATATTTTCTTTCTTTGTGGTGTCTTTGTCTGGTTGGGAATCAAGATGATAATTGTTTCCAGGACAGAGTTGGGCAGTGTTTCCTGTCTTTCAAAATCATGAAAGTGTTTAAGAATCATTGGCGGTAACTCTTCCCTAACGTTTTGATAAAATTCTGCGGTGAATCCATCAGACCCTGGGCTTTTCTCTGTTGGTAGATCCTTTAATACTGCCTCAGTTTCATCCCTAGTTATTGCTGTATTCAGGGTTCACTATCTTCTTGCCTCAGTTGTTAATTTCAGATTGCCCTGTTTTTCCATATATGCACTCATAGCTATAAATTTCTCTGTTAGTACTGCTTTCATTTTGTCCCACAGATTCTGGTACGATGTACTTCCATTGTCATTTGATTTTAGGAAGTTCTTGGTTTCTCCTGTGGTCCCTTCCTTGCTCGATAATGTATTATTTAATCTCAACGTATTTGAATAGTTTCTCAAGTTACTTTTGCTATTGATTTTTAGTTATATTCCCCTATGATTTGAAAGTATGCAGGGAAGGATTTCAATGCTTTTGTGTTGATTTAAGCATGTCTTATGTCCAAAGATATGGTCTGTTTTAGAAAACGTCCTGTGTGCTGCTGAGAAAAAGGTGTATACTGTTGATGTACGAAAAAGTAGCCATGGTATGATTTAGCTCTGATGTCTCTGTTGATTTTCTGTCCAGTTGATCTGTCTAGTTGCAAGAATGGCTTATTGAAATCCCCTAGCATGATTGTTTCAGGACTCACTTGGTCCTTCATGTCCAGTAGTGTCTTTTGTATGTAACTGGGTTCATCAACCTTGGGTGCATTTATGTTTATAATTAGAATCGCTTTCTGTTGGATGGTTCTTCTTAGCAGTATATAGTGTCCATCTTTATCTCTTCTGATCTGCTTTGGTTTGAAGTCTGCTGTGTCTGAGAATAGTATGGCTACGCCTGTTTTCTAGGCTCCATTTGCATGTAGTATTAGTTTCTAGCCTTTCACCTTTCATCTGTGTGCTTCTTTGTGGGTGAAGTATGTCTGTTGCAGACAACAAATGGTTGGGTTTTGTTTTTTGAATCACTTTGCCAGTTTTTGGCTTTTGATTTGCAAGTTAAGACCATTAGCAATGAGAGTGGTTATTGTAGGATTTTTTTGCTGAGTCCTGTCATTGACCTGTTCTACTGCTGGTTCTTTACTTTTCCTTTTTGTTATACTTCTCTTTGCATGTTTCCTTTCATCTATGCTCTTTGGTGTTGCTTATATGTCTGTCTCTCTCTAAGATGCCTTTGAGTATTTTCTGCAGTGCTGGGTAGTGGTTACATATTTCTTTAGGAATTCTTGGTCATGAAAATTTTTTACTTTCGCCTCAATTTGCAGGGATAATTTTGCTGGATACAACAGCCTAGGTTCACACTTGTCTTTCAAAGCTTAAACGATTTTGCTCCAAGGACTGGAGGAATAGCTCAACAGTTAAAGCATTTGCTGAGCAAAGTACCCGGGTTCAATTCCCCAGCACCACATAAGCCAGGTGTGATGGTGCATACTTGTAATCCCAGCACTTGGAAGACTGAGGCAGGAGGATTGTCATGAGTCTAAAGCCAGCCTGGGCTACACAGTGAGTTCAGCAGAAGCCTGGGCTACAGAGCGAGACCCTGTCTCAAAAAAAAAAAAAAAGTTTCTGGGGTCTCAGGAGTTTCTGTGTTTGTCCTGTTGCTTTGTCTTCTCATGTTTTTGTTGAGGGACTTCACTGTAAGGACCTAGCTGAGAGGTGAATGGGTGTGAGGGTGTGTGGGGTGAGCCAAAAGTTCTGGCCTAGGAGTAGGCAGTGAGGGAAGACTTACCAGTCCGTTGCCCTCTGAAGTGTCCTGCCCATCTCCAGGCCCCTCAGCAGAGCTCTCACCTGTCCTGACTTCCCTCGCCCACGGGTGGGGCTCTCCACCCCTTAGAAATGTTCCCACTACCCCTTCCCCAGCTATTTAGGAGGTCAGCAGCCTTTCTTTTTTTCTCCACTGTCTTGTCGTCAGTTTCTTTCTGGGCACTGTTTAAGAGTGTCCCCAAATACCCCAGTGTGCTGCTTCTACTTTAAATAGTTCAGGCTCAGGCCCTTTTTTTTTTTTTTTTTTTTTTTTTTTTAATAAAATGGCTCCTATAACAGGAGTGCTGTGTCTCCCAAGCTGGTCTAGTCTCCAGGGGTTTTTCTAGGGGAAGCTCCCAATGCATTTGCAGCTTACTTTTCCTGCCACTCATTTCTGGAGGCTGGGTCTACCAGCTACTGTCCGTTCTCTCTTCTCTTCTAGATCCGTGCTTAACCTTGGTCTGAGGGTCTGGGCTCTGGGCAGGCTTTCCTCCCTCTGCAGATGCCAACAGCTTTGTTTTGTTTTTGAGACAGGGTCTTGCTCTGTAGTCCAGTCTGGCCTTGAACTTAACGACGATCCTCCTGCTTCAGTCTTGAACCTCTGGTTTTGAGGTTATAGTGCCTCTTACTAACTTGAAGTCCTTCCTTCCCCCCTCCCTCCCTCCCTCCCTCCCTCCCTCCCTTCCTTCCATCCTTCCGTCCGTCCGTCCATCCGTGGGGGGGAGTATCTACTGGCTGGGGATTGAGCCCACAGAGTGCTGAGCTACATTCACAGCGTGCGGCCCCAGATTTACCACCCTTCTCCTCCAGCCTCGAAGGAGCTGGGACCACAGATTGCTGTGCCCAACCTGTTTTGAGGTTTCCTGCCCTGTTTCCTTTTTTCCTAAGTGGTTTGGTTTCTTCATTTCATGGAAGGCCTTTATTTGTTAGCATTCATTCATGTTCTAAGAAGTAGATTGAAAGTTCTGTGTACATGGTAGGCTGGCTACTTGCTGGACTTTGGCAGCAACTGATGGCGCAGGTCGTTTTGTGAGGTCCCCATCAGGTCTGTAGCTTGATCCCATGGGAAAGTTGCCTGCCACTGAGAATGGCCACACCTAGCTACTGAAGTCTGGGAAGGAGCCTGAGGGATATGTTGGGTTTCGCAGCCCAGGGAGTGTCTGGGCCTCTCCCGCAATCCCCTGGGTTCATCCTTCCCAGGCATGAGCCTGGTCCTGTTGGGTGGGGAAGGGCGAGTCCTTCTGCATAGGCAAGAAAACCATCTGAGGATCTAGTGCCATGGGCTGCCTGCCAGCCCTCCTTTCGCCATCACACGTTTCACCTTCACTTCTGAAGGCTCTGGTGCCTCTGTTGTTTGGTCTCCTTGGTGCAGTTGGGAGGTTCTGGGGTTTCTCGTGGTGGGCTTGAATCTTAGACAGCAGCTTCACTCTGTCAGAGATCATCTGCACCCGCACCCAGTGTTGGTTAAGTGCCTCTGTTCGCCCTGTGCACCTCCTCCCCGTGGCTTATGCCTTTCTAGAGTTGTTTTCTGACATCTTAGAAGGGCTTTTGTGTAGGAAAGAAAAATACCAACCATGTGTGCTATATCTAACAGGTAGTCTCACATGATTTTCTACTAAATATAGGTAATCTCTGTTTGGTTTTTTTTTTTTTTGTTTTGTTTTTTTTGTTTTTTTTGTTTGGTCTTTGAGACAGAGTCTTTCTCTGTAGTCTAGACTGGTCCTGAACTTACTAGGTAGTCCAGGGTGGCATCAAACTCAACAGAAATCCTCCTACCTCAGCCTCTCAAGTGCTGGGTTTGCAGGCATACGCCACCATGTCTAGCTTACATGGTGCTGGGGGATTGAGCTCTGGGCCTTGAGCTTGCTAGACAAGCGCTTTAATCACTAAACTGTGCTCTCAGCTCAGTGGCTCTGTTTCTGTATGTGCAGAATAATCCAGAATTCTCTTGTACAGTTGGCCCTTCCAAAATTACACCCAAATACCTGTCAGGCTGGCGTTTCACTTGTCTGCTAGGTTCCATGAGTGTTGGAATCAGTATGTGTTCAATCTTGGCCCTTGTGATCATAAGCAAGTCAGTTTACTTGTTGGAGCCCAGGTTTCTCTCTGTGTAAAAAGTGGTAGTTCTTCAAATATTACTACGGTAAACAAACAAAACAAAAACTAATACAGGCATACAGAAGCCAGCAAACTTTTTTTTTTTTTTTTTTTTTTTTTTTTTTTTTGAGGCAGGTTCTTGCTCTTTAGTCCAGGCTGGATATCTGAACTTACTGTGGAGCTCAGACTGACCTCAAACTCACGGCAGTCCTTCTGCCTCAGCCTCTCAAGTGCTGGGATTACAGGTATATGCTACCATGCTCAGTTTATATGGTGCTGGGGAATCAAACTCAGGGTCTTGTGCCTGGTAGACAAGTGCTTTAACTGCTGTGCTATTCCTCCAGTCCCAGCAAATTTTTTCTGTAATGTAAATACTTTGTTTTTTGTGCTGTACAGCTTTGTTGTAGCTATTAAACTTCGCATGAAGCAGCCATAGCAACCATTGACAATATATACATGAATGGGCCTGTGTATATGTGTGCAAACATGTGCATGTCCATGTGAGGTGGGTTGATTTGTTTTAAGATAGGGTCTAGGGACTGGGGGCACAGTTTGTAGCTCAGTGGTTAGAGCACTTGTCCACCAAGCACAAGGTCCTGGATTTGATTCCCTAGTGCTACATAAGCCAGGATTGGTGGCATACACCTGTAATCCCAACACCTGTCAGGCTAATGCAGAAGGATTACTGTGTGTTTAAGGCCAGCCTGAGCTACATAGTAAGTTTAGGACCAGCCTAGACTATAGAGTGAGACACTGTGTCATAAAGAAAGGAAGACAGACAGACAGACAGACAGACAGACAGACACACACACACACAGAGAGAGAGAGAGAGAGAGAGAGAGAGAGAGAGAGAGAGAGAGAGAGAGAGAGAGAATAGTCCAGGCTGGCGTTGAACTCACAGCAGTCCTCCTGCCTCAGCCTCCAAGTGCTGGGATTAAGGACTGTGTTGTTATGAAACTTACTTATACCAACAGGCAGTGCATTGTGTTCTTTAACTTTACTTCATGGTCTTGAACCTAAGGTAGTAGGAATAGAGCAGTCTTCTGTTTTCCTCCTTGTAAACCTAAAATCCTTTTCTTGGCCATCTTAACTATATAAGCTCTTAAAAGATTTAGGTAGGTAAAGATTTGGTGATGGTATATATTAGTAGCTACACACTGTTATTTCTTTCCTATTTCCCCATTTTATTAACTAGGTGTGGGCCACCCACTGCACAGTATGTGATCTTTTTAGCCAGGTTCTCTGGGTGGCCTGCTGCCACTGGCTGCTGGCTTCTCTCTGAGGGGAGGAGTTGAGCCCTGGGCAGAAGCCACAGCCTGTTCTGGGAATCACCCACTTCACATCTGCCTTCTGTTGGGTATAGGTGAGTCACTAGTGACCCAGATCCAGGCTTGTCACCCCCCACCCCCATCAGTGGAGAGTAAGGCCAAATAATTTAGGAAAACAATTTGAAACCACCACAGCAGCTACGGCTTTGCATGCTGGTTGTGTTGGAAACCATAGGCATGGCTGCTGTCTTGCCTCCCCCATGAGGAGTACCCTCTGGAGAGCAGTGCTTCTACAGAGGGATCAGTAGGAGTGAGCTGGTGACGCCACCATCACTGCTCTTAGCCCAGGCTGTGATATACCTGGCTGTGCATTTGAGACCAGCCTGGAAATCTGAGTGGTCATGAGGCACAGGTGGGGATGAGCTAAGGAGCCCTGCTAGCCTTTGACATGGCTGGACAAACAAGCTGGAGTTTATGCCTGCTGGTACCCTTGCTAGTAGTACAGAACCTTTTGACTCAGGGTCTGGTCCAAGGCCCTGCCTGGTGATAGCTGCCTTTAAGGCAAGACAGTGAGTGTGCTCACTTGTGTGTCTGTCTTTTTATAAAGTCATAGGATTCATGGTGGGGACTCTACCCTGCTCCAGCCACCTCCCATAGGACACCTGTGTGGGTTGGGACTCCAGCCTGTCCCCAAGGGCCAGGCTATCTCATGGTGCCAAGCTGAGTGCAGCGGATTGTCACTTGTGGGGCTAACACAGTGCTGCTCTTTCCTGCAGTATAAAGACCGGGAGGTGGTGATGGAGCACCCCTCTTCAGAAGGCGACTGGTCAGATGTGGATGAGACCCCCACGGTCAGGTTCTCTCAGGAGGAGCCCGCCCCACGGAATCCCTCGGCAGCTCCAGAGCCTTCCTCCTTCCCCACAGACTATGTCATGTATCCTCCTCATTTGTATAGTAGTCCATGGTGTGACTATGCCAGCTACTGGACCCGCAGCTTCGGGGCTCCTGGCTGCCCCACTGCGGGCCCAGTGCCAGCCAGGAAGAGCAGTCATGGCCTACTGCAGGATCGGCCCCCTGGCTCCATGCTGGGTGCCCACAGCTCCTCCAGCGACCTGGTGGCTTCTGGAGAAGGCCAGTCCCAGAATTCTCGTCCTTCCCGAATGGGAGGAGAGGCAAAAGAGAAAAGAACATTCCGAGAGGAGACCCTGCCCCATCCTTGTGGAGGACATGCACCTGGCTCCCCGCACAGGAGCCACTGGGCACCATGCCTGGAGGAGGGTTTCATTGATACCCACTGTCACTTGGACATGCTCTACTCCAAGTTGTCTTTCAAAGGGACTTTTACGAAGTTCAGAAAAATTTATAGCAGTTCCTTCCCAAAGGAGTTTCAAGGCTGCATCTCAGACTTCTGTGACCCCCGGACGCTGACAGACTGCCTGTGGGAGGAACTGTTGAAAGAAGATCTGGTGTGGGGGGCCTTTGGCTGTCACCCACATTTTGCACGTTACTATAGTGAGAGTCAAGAAAGAAATCTTTTGCAAGCCTTGAGGCACCCCAAGGCAGTGGCCTTTGGAGAAATGGGCCTGGATTATTCTTACAAGTGCACCACGCCTGTCCCAGAGCAGCACAAGGTAACACCACTAACTCTACTCAAGTAATTTTTCCTTCGGTTGTTAAAACCTAATAGTAAGGGTTTCTCCAGTTTTGGAGCAAGAGAAGTTATTATTCATCAAAATTTCCTTTTTCCTGTCTGGCTGTCTGAGTGTCATTATTAAACACTTAGCTACAAAGCTGGCCCTTGTCTTTCAAAATCCTCCCACCTGCATGTCAGGTGGGCATCACTAACTGGAGCTATACTTGGCCATCAGCACTTTTTTAAATTTTTTTTTAAGACAGGGTCTTACTCCATAGGCTGGTCTTGGACTAATGGCAATCCTTCCTAAACTTCCACAAGTGCTGGGTGGGATTACAAGGGTGTGCCACCACGTCTGGCTGCTTCAGCACTCTTTTTTTCCCCCCACCATTTTTATTAATACACATATGTGTTTACAATGAACTTGAGTATTTTGTGCACTTATATGTCATATCAGCGTTACAATCCCTTCCCATTTTGGGCCCTCCCACACCTTTCCCGTTCCTCACAACTCCCACTGTCACACCCATTTAGTTCTATAGAATGCCTATGTTCTGGGTTTCCCAAATCAGGGAAACCATACAATACGTAATATATTTAATCTTCTGCGTCTGACTCATTTCACTCAAATCACCACTCTTTAAAAGCTCAGCTTCCTCACCTAGAATGGGCTGCAGTGGCCACATATTGATGCCTCTTCTCTGAGTCCAGCAGAGCCCTTTGTTGGGAGATTTGCCAAAAGTTCTTTTTTCCTATATCTTACTATATCTTTGTTGAGATTCTTTAACATGGCCTCACCCACCAGTCCACATGAGACAAGAACTATAACAATGTAATTCATAAGGCTATAAAATGTGAGAGAGGAAAAGAAGTTAAATTTCAAATGCCTTAGCTCAGTACTGAAAGATAAATGTACCTTCAAAAGATACTCAGGTTATCATTACATCATTCAGTTTTCTTAGGATAAACTTACATCAAAGTCCAAATACGTGAACTTCTACTGTCTTAGTTACATTTTCATTGCTCTGACTCAATTCCTGACACCCACAAATTTAGGGGAAGGAAAGGTTTATTTTAGCTCACAGTTTGAGAAGGTCACAATCCACTCAGGGCAGCCAGCACCAGTGGAAGTACATGGCAGAGGCAAAGGTGGAAGCAGCTTCTCATGACCAAGGAAGGCAGGAAGCTGCTTATATGTTCTTTCAGGTCTCATCCCAGTGATCAGCCCCTCCTGGATCCAGGTGTGAAAGGTGTGCTAAACCCCCACTACACGCCTTTAATCCAATTTACATGCCTCTAACCCACCCTCTTGACTAGGTCCCAATCTCCCAGCAGCATATCGTTCCATAGACAATCTGTAACATTCAAATGCATGAGACTTTTGTGGGGGATGTTCCAGATCTAAACCTACAAACAAACTTAAGTCTATATCAAATTGCTTCATTAAATGAACTTAAATCTATATCGCATAAGTGTATTATACTTAAAGCAATAGATATGATAGCATACTTAGTTATTTCAGAATTTTAACTTTCATAAATTGTTTACTCACATTTCACTAATATCATTTTGCCAGGTTTGATTTATCATTTTATCTACCTATCCATCAATAAATTCATGCATAGATACTTTTTAAAGATTTTATACCAGTTCCCCATGTTGAATATAATTATGTTTTGCAGACTAATGCACTATTACAAATAATAATTATGTGGGGAAATTTCACAGATTTTGTGAAACAGCTGGTACTATTTTAGAAGAATGCCAATCAAATGATTCAAATACCAATCTATTTTTTTTTGTTATACTTTCTCTTTAGATGTTTCCTTCCCTCCATGTTTTTTGGTGCTGCTTGTCTCTCTGCCCCTCCCAAAATTCCTTCAAGTACTTTCTGCAGTGTTGGGCTAGTGGTTGCAAATTGCCTTAGGGATTCTTGGTCATGAAAATTTTTTTCTCTCCTTCAATTTTCAGGGATAATTTTGTAGGATACAACAGCTTGGGTTGATACTTGCTGTCTTTTAAAGCTTGAAATATTTTGCTCCAGGCTCTCCTGGCCTTCAAAGTTTGCCTTGAGAAATCTGCAGTGATTCAAATGGGTTTGCCTTGGTAGAATAAAGCCTGTTTTTCTCCTGCTGCTTTTAATACTCTCTTTTTGTGTTGCATTTCTGAGTTTTTTATTATGATATGTTGTGGTGAGTCTTGTTGCTAGTTGAGGTTATTCGATGTTCTGTAAGCTTCTTGTACCTGAAAATTATTTCATTTTCTTGCATGATTTTAGTGAATAAATTCTTTATACCTTTGGTGTTGTCTTCTGCTCTTTCTCTCACACTCATAATTCTGAGATTGGTTCTCTTTGAATGATCGATCAGCTGTTGTATCCAGCTGCTTTGCACATTTCTAATTTTGGAGTCATGCCTAATTATAGCATTTGTTTCCTCAGCCTTGTCTTCAAGGTCTGAAATTCTTTCCTCACAGTGTTCAAGTAGACTTTTCCCGTTTTCAAACGAGTTTTTCATATCCTGAATTTCAGCTAGACTTCTTTTCAAATTTTTCACTTCTCTATTAAAATGTTCTTCCTTATCTTGAATTTTCTTGTTTACTTCAGCCAACTTTTTATTTTTGGCTTCTGTATGCTCATTGAGCTTTGTCTCCATTAGGACCACTGTTTAGTAAGTTCCTCTTTGTGTCCACTTGTCATTGCTTGCATTTCTTTGAGAATATCTTGTTTAAACTGATTATTCAACTCATTTATTTGCTTTTTGACTTCCTTTCCTATGAGTTCCACTATTTCAGGGCCCATGACATTAGTTTCTGGGATCTTAAGGACGTGTCCTGTTGCCGTGTCTTCTTTCCATGTTTCCGGTGTTGAGACACTTTACTTAAAAGGCCTAGCTGAGAGGTTTCTTTGAATGAGTATGTGGGGATGTGGGTGAGGAGTGTAAATTCCTCCAATTTCTGTGCTGGGAGTAGGCAGTGAGGCGGTCCTAACAGCCTGATGGCCTCTGAGGTGTCTTGTTCACCCCAGCTCCATTAGCAAAGCTCTCTCACCTGTTCTGGTTTCCCTTTCCCGAGGGCAGGACTCTACCCTCTGAGGTGTTCCCATTACACCCAGCCATTCAGGAGGCCTGTGGCCTTTCTCTCCTCTCCACAACTGTCTCTTGTGCCAGTTTTTTTTTTCCCTAGGCGCTGTTTTAAGAGTGACCCCAAAGCCCTGATGCACACACTTCTGTGCTTTCTTTTACTCTAATTATTTCAGTCTTGGGCATTTCTTTTAAAATGGCTCCTGCTTACGTCATTGCCTGTTATGGCTGCCGAATGCTGCCTCAGATCTAGGCTCAGGGAGACCTTTCCTAGGGGAAGCTACAAAAGTGTGCACTATCTATAGGCTTGTTGTTGGAAGCTGTGGCACCAGCTGCTATCAGTTCCCACTTCTCCTGGATCTGTGCTTTCCTCAGTCTGAGGCTCTGGTCTCTCTGCTTTGCTCCATCTGGATGCCAGCAGCTTAGGGCTGCACTCAGTCAGCTGCTATTTTCCTCTACTTCTGATAAGTCTTCAAGATTTTTGACCTTCCCATGTCCTTCTTTCAGTTGTTGGGGCGCTCCTTCCTCTCCTAGCTAGGTCAGAGCTTCTGGACTCCAAGCCGGCTTTCCTCTGTCTGCGGATGCTGGCGGGTCCCAGCTCTTCACAGTCGGCCTGGGTGGCTTCCTGGGCTGCTGTTTTTCTTATCATTTCCAACGTTCCTTCAGAATTTCTTATCTTCTCTTAGCCTCCTTTCAGTTGTTGGGGTACTCTCCTTGTCCTAGCTACATTGAACAGGTGGTTTTTTTTTTTTTTTTTACTTTTTTCTTAACTTTTTTTTTTTTTTTTTTAAAGACAGGGTCTCTACTCTATAGCTCAGGCTGGTCCTGAACTCACCATGGAGCTCTGGCTGCCCTTGGACTCTTGGCAATCCTCCTGTCTCATCGTACCCAGTGCTGGGATTACAGACATGCACCCCACGGCCAGCTTATTTGGTGCTGGAGAATTGAATTGGGGTACTTAGCACTTGTCTTAGCACTTGATAGGCAAGCACTTTCACCATTAAGGCATTCCTCCAGCCCTATATTCTCAACTTTTTAAGTGGTTTCAGGAGGAGATACTGTGTACATGTTACTCACTGCCATCTTGACTGGAAGTCTGTTCAGCCTTCCTAAGTAAGGGAGGGGCAGGCATTTTGTCACTCCGCTAATATCAATGGCAAGATATTTGCCTTTTTTTTTCTTTCCTTGGAGAACAAAAAAATTAGAGGGTTCTTTTCTAAACTTGACCATAATAAAAAGATAATTCTCATTCATCCAGAGGTAATGATTATTACTATCTTAATATCCCCCCCCCCATCTTTCTGGTTGATACTGGAAATTGATCCCAGGGCCTTCACCATTTCTTAATTATTTATGTATTTAGCTCAGGCTGGTCTTGAACTTGCGATTCCTGTGCCTAGCCTGCAACAAGACTACAGTCTTGTAGCACAAGGCCTAGCTTCTTCCAGTATTTCTTGAGTGTGGTGTTTCAGCAAAATAGGAGTCCAAGTAGCATTTCAGTGGAAGTTTCTGGTCAGAAACTAGTAAACCAGGCGGTGGACCCTTCTGTCCTTGGTGCTGGGTGGCTCATTTGACGGGGTGCCTTCCAGGGTGGCATGGAAGCTGTGGGTCTGTGTGCGCCAGTCTTGGAGCCTATGGGAGCAGTGTAGTGTCCTGTTGAGCAGAAACTGGCTTACCTCCTTCTCTTAGGCACTGTCTCAAGCCTGACTTGGGGAGGTCTTTTATTCATTAACTAGACAAGAGCAATAAGTTGAAACATATGAGAAAGATGGATTTTTAGTAAAGTGAGACAAATTTTATTTTATTTATTTACTTAGGGTCCCTGTTTGCAGAGCACAGTTGGTCCTGAACTCACTACGCATCCCAGGCTGGCCTTGAACTCACAGTAGTCCTCCTGCCTTACCTTCACAATGATAGGTGTGAACCACCATGCTTGAGCTAGTTTTTTATGGGGTGCTAAGGGATCAAACCTAGGGCCTTGCACATGTAAGCATGTGCTCTAGCCACTGAACTACACCTCACCCCAGATGAGTGTTTAATGTTCTGTTTTCCCAGCTGATCTCTGCAGTGCAGGGCAGGAGCAGTAAGGAGAGAAAAGTTCAAGCAGGGACTCACAGGAATTCTCTATTTGCCTAGCTAGTGTTTACCAGTGCTGGGAAGTGTGATAAGTATTTCGTAGTTCCTGTTTCTTAGTACATTATGCGGGTCATGGATCTGTGTCTGGAGACATACAAGCACATGGCCTCAGCAGCTGGACACCAAGCGCAACCATGGGGTGACAAGTACAGCCTTGTAGTACCATTTGGTTTTCTGAGAGGGAACTTGAGACCAGAAAGTGACTAGCTGCTGGCTGGAGGAGGGCAAGACACAAAACTGCATGGGCAGGAGAGGAGGTAGAAAATATTCCTGTGTACACAGTGGCACTAGTCTGGACAGAGGAAGTGAGTGGGCACTGGCTTCTTGATGTAAGTCTAAGGTTGAACACACAGAGGTGGTACATGGTAGTAACTTAGGATATCTTTGCCCCAAGTCACACTTCCCCAAGGTGGCTTCGGCAGCAGGTGCTAATGGGTGGGTATTATAGAGGCTTTACCCTATGAAGGGAAGAGGAGCCTATGCATCTGGCCTCCCCCAGAGAGCTCAGATCTGGCTGCTTCTGTGAGAACTTGGGGGCTGAGGGGGTTGGGCCAGCCATTGAGCATGTGCTTCGCATGGGTGAGGCCTCAGGTTCAGACACCAGCACACTCACAAATAGAGCCTTTCCTGGAAGGCTTTGAAAATAGAGAAAAGAGTACAGAAATTAGGATTAAAATGGGTACTCTGCTACCAAGAGTAAACCCCTGCCAGCGTTTTCCTTATCTGTCATCACAAATTTAACTGTTGAACTCGCAAGGTCAGAGCCTAGATGTGAGCTGCAGCACACTATGGTACAGAATCCCTGGCTCAGAGCCAGGAGGAAGGGAGTGCTGTTCCCTACCTGGTTCACCTGAGCCCTGGCCGCCCCTGCTCCTGTGTTTGTCTGGAACTAATTGCTGAGGTAGTGAGTCTGCAGGAAGTGCCCAGTCAAATCCTGGAATCCCTAGAATAATGGCCCCAGGTGTGTTGGTGAATGACAGGTGGTCTGCACTGCTCTCTCACTAGTTTTCAGCTATGTTCCAGGTGAGGGCAGAGCTAGAGACAGCTCCATACTAGCCACAAGCTCCTGTGTACTAGTCAGTTCTTCTTAATATTTTGAAATTTGGATGTGTTTTACAAAACATTTCATGCTGTTTATTGGACGTAAGGAATTGTTGGTAGCTTGTCATCCATTCACCTGTCATAGAATTCAGAAAATGTATGTTTTATGAATATGGATGAACTCCAGATTCTGGGTGTTGCTGGCCACTAACTACCCTAACTACACCCGTCACCCTGTGTGTGCTTTTTTTTTTTTTCTTTTTTTTTTAAGAGAGAAAGAAAGGTAAAAGCTGGGCAGAGTGCTGCATGCTGGTAGTATTAACACTCTGGGAATAAAGAAATAAAAAGGAGGATTGCAGCTTTGAGCCCCAGCCAGGGCAGTTTAGAGATTTAGTAAGACCCTGTCTCAAAAGTTTAAAAAAGATGGTGAGTGGTAGCTGGGGATGTGAATGAAGACCCTGTTTTCAATCTCCAGTACAGAAAAACAAACAAGGAAAGAAAAGAAAAATAAAGTGGGAACAATAGTTTTAAATGTTCCATTAGTTTTCCTATTTTCTTAGCTATACTTTGAAAACTACACTTTTTGTAGGGTTGTGCAGTGTCCCACCTAGGGCTGTGGTAATTTGACTATCTGTTCTAAGGTTTTTAGAGGCAACAGTTCAAAGATTGAATTGGACTCTATGGAAACTTTCTGCTGCTGAGGAATCAAAGGAGGGGCAGGGGACTAGCATTTGCCCCTGGGAGGGGGTCTTCCCACCCACACCCTCCCCGCCTGCCAGCCATATATTCGGTTCTATTCTGTGGCATCTCTGCTCACTTTAGGTGAAAATACAGGTTGCACAAGCAGGAATTTATTGGAATCGGCGTGGGCTAGTTGTCCCTGACTTGAGAAGTGGTAGCACAGGCAGTAGTTGAGTTAGACTTACAAATGTCCTACTCCTGACTACCAAAAATGCATCATTACTTCATGCTAAAAATGCTGCCGTAAGTTCTGTTCTGTAGCTGAAACAACGGTAGAGATGTGACTCTTCAGATGAGATGGTCCACTTGTGATGAGCGAGCGCTTTGTTCTTTGTTCTAGACCTAGCCTTTCACTAGGGACGGAGCCCAGGGACGCCCCACATATGACCACAAATGACCACAGCTCTAGGTGGGACACTGCACAATCCTATATGAAGTGTAGTTTTCAAAGTGTAGTTAACAGAACAGGAAAACTTATGTAAACATTCAAAACTATTATTTTTATTCCCACTACCTTCCTCTTTCTTTTTTTTTTTTAAGTACCTGAGCTGTGTCTCCAAACCTTTTTAAAAAGAGTTAGTTGTCTATTTATTTATTTGCTTATTTTTGAGGCAGGGTCTTCCCATCTGGCCCAGGCAAAACTTGAAGTTGGGATTCTTCTGCCTCAGCTTCCCCCAGCACTGGCTTAGAGGCCTGCATCACTGCACCAGGGTGCCCAGTTTAGCCCTGCTGCATCAGTTACGCTGTTTAACATCATGATGGAAAGCAAGGTGGGAAGGAGCTCAGGGTTGGCGGTGTGTGACACAGCTCTGCGGTGGGGCAGGGAGTCTGCCCTTGTCCCCGCCCCACCCTGCCTACCACCCTGACCCCAGGCAGCTCCCAGACTGTGGGCCCTGCCTGCCTCCCACTGCAGAAATTCTAGGGATGGGTATAGGGGCGTGTTCCTCAGATTGTTCCAGAGAAGACAGACTTCTGAAGCACTACTGACAGGCTGGCCGTGCCACTTTGCCCTCTGCAGGTGTTTGAGAGACAACTGAAGCTAGCCGTGTCCCTGAAGAAGCCCTTGGTCATCCACTGCCGAGAAGCTGATGAGGATCTGCTGGGCATCATGAAGAAGTTTGTGCCCTCTGACTACAAGATCCATAGGTTAGGAGGCTGTGGCTCCAGCGGGCGCTGTCTGTGGTGGCTGGGGAGAGGGGAACTTGGTAAGGGTAAAGGTGGTAGACTTTTTTTTAAGCCCATCTGGGGTCTCATGTCTGACCCATATCATGTCTGTGTGTGTGCCCAGGGGAGGGGGGAATGGTATAGAACTCACTGAGCTACATTCATAACCCTTTTTAATTTTTTTTTTTAGAGAGAGTCTCACTCTATATAGTCAAGGCTGGTCCTAAACTCACTGTAGAGCCCAACCTGGCCTCAAACTCAGAATCCTCCTGCCTCTGCCTCCCTAGTACTGAGATTACAGGCATGTGCCATCACACCCAGTTTATGCGGTGCTGGGAAACTGAACCCAGGGTCTTGTGCTTTAGTTAACTTAAACCATATGCGATTTCTGGTGCTTGACCATTGTTTTCCATGCCCTGCCCTGTCACCAGTGAGCAGGAAGAAGCACCCCCTTCTCATTAGTGAGAACTGGTGGCATGGGAGAAGCTCACTACACAGGGAACAACCCAGGCCATTGTAAAAGATTTTTTTTTTCCTTTTTTCTTTTTTAAAGTTCCCTTTCCCTCTGCTAGCATGAAAATCTAAGAAGTACTTAGTTTTTCTAATGGCATTTAAGGTCTGGTATCTAGTTTGGTGAACTCCCTTGGACTAACTTGTATGTGTGCTGGGTGTTGTTGCTTGGTTCTAGGAGTGCCTGGACACAAATGGGTTAGTCAATGGCTTTTGTGTGCAAGGTGGGACTGAGGTGGACGTAGGTGCTGAAGGAGCAGGTGTTATGTAATTCTGACTAGGAGGCCTTGGGAGGTGATGCCTGAAATGACTTCTTACAGCTGGGGGTCAGGGGGTAACTGAAAAAGAAACTCAGGGATTCTAGGACCTGGACAGGGCTTGACAGGTGGTGGGGTAAGGGAGTGGTCAGGGCCCCATGCCGTTGCTTCTGGGGGGCTGAGCAGAGAGCAAAGGGTGCCCAGATGAAGCACAGGGCTTCAGCTGCTTGTGGTCAGTCAGCATTGCTGAAATCCTGTGGTGGCAAATAGCCCCCCCAGGGGGTGGCCGCCCTGAGCGTCCATGCAGGCTAATCCAGTGTATTCATACATATGAAAAAAATACATGAAATATAAAAAATTGTTTGCTTAGGATTAATTTATCATAACATTTAATATTAGAAGAAGAGTTATGCAAGCACTAAATTCATTGTATAGGATATCCCAAAAGTTGCCACACAGGAAAAATTAAACTTTTGGGAAACCCCATGTATACATTGTGCCAAGACTATGAACTGCTGTCACATGCAAGGAGGAAAATTTTCCCTAATAGTTTGTTTCTTTGCATCCTTAGTTCATTGGACTACCTGGGCAGAAGGTTTGCATACTGCAGTTAAAACCCTGCAAGGGTCAGTGTTCAGCTCTTGCGGTGACTCTTGCAGGCACGGTATAGTGTTAAGGGACGTGCAAGGGCTCAGTGAGCTGCACTCCCACAGTGCCTGCTGTGGACCCTCCCAGAAAGGCAGCCTTCCCACTTCTGGGACCTAGTAAGGACACGCAGCCTAGGGCTGTGAGCTGAGCCTGACCTGGTCTCCCTGCAGGCACTGCTTTACTGGCCGCTATGCGGCCATTGAGCCCCTGCTCCAGCACTTCCCCAACATGTCTGTGGGCTTCACGGCAGTCCTGACATACTCGTCCGCCTGGGAGGCCCGGGACGCCTTGCGGCAGATCCCACTTGACAGGATCATTGTGGAGACCGACGCTCCCTACTTCCTTCCTCGCCAGGTAGGGCTGTCTTGGGGGTGAGTTGATGTACCAAGGAGATAGAGTGGGGAGGCGGGTGGTCACCCATCCAAGGTTGGCAGGCCCAGAGCCCCAGCAGCTTCCAGGGCCTACCCTGAGCCGTGCAGCTGCATCCTTGCTGAAGTCCAGGGGGTGGAGAAGCTGAAGGAACCACTCTCTTCCAGGCAGTGCAGAGCCCTTCCCTGTAGAGAGCAGTCCACGGAAGCAGGGGAGCCTGCTCACCCAAAGCCCCTGGCTAGGACTCTTCCTGCACCTGCAGGTAAAGGGCTCTCCAGGGCAGCTCCAAAGAGGACCTTGCTGGGAAGGGCTGGGGAGGGAGTTCTGCGTCCCGCAGTGTGTAAAAAATACAGCGGTGTTCTGCATACTTGATGTCTTCCAGGTTCCCAAAAGCCTATGTCAGTATGCTCACCCAGGATTGGCCCTGCACACGGTTCGAGAGATTGCCAGGGTCAAAGAGGAATCGCTGTCCCGCACCTTGGCTGCCTTGCGGGAGAATACCAGTCGCCTCTACAGTCTGTGAGCAGTTGTGGTTGCAGAGGAAGCCTGGGTGCACGCTCTTCCATACTGACGTAGCCCGGTGAGCACAAAGCCTGGCTTGTCATGAAGGAACTTGACTTGGAGCTGAGTCCTCCAGGGCATCAGCAGCCTGACAGAACACAGACCGGCCCAGACTCTGCCTCTGTCCCAGATCAAGGGTGCATTTGCAGAGCCCCTTGGAACAGAGAAAGCCAGGACAGGACATTACCCTGGGAACTTGTCCCAGGCTTTGGCTGCTGGCTGATGGGTGGGTGGGGTGTAGTGCAGTGGGCGTGGGAGAGTGGGGAGCGGCAGTCAAGAGGGCATGGGGTTTGTCTGGCCACAGTGCCCCAGGGTGGTCTGGGGATAAGTGTGCCAGTATGAGGCCATTTGCAGCCTGTGTTTGTAAGCAGACTATGAATAAAGTCACCCCTCTCATCTAAGCACTGTTCATGTGTGCCATTCTTGCTTCTCAGATGTCAGATGAGCTCTTCGTGGGGAATCTGGGTACTCTCTGGGCCCTGTGTCAGAGATTTGTGTGATCCTTGGATCCTTGGATGCTGGTATTCAGAGTGTGGCCTGCCACACAGCAGGAGTGCAGCAGGTGACCAGCAGGATTCATCCCCCCATTTTATTGATACATATATATGCAATACATGATGTTTATATTAAACTTGAGTATTTTGTGCACATATGTATCACATCAAAATTACAGTCTCTTTCCCTCCTGTTTGGCCCTCCCACAGCTTCTCCCGCACCCCTAACTCCCAATTGGGTCCCCATGGGTTCTTGTGCATGTCATCTCCCTTTCTCCTTCCCACTTTCTCATGCCCCCTTCCTTTTCTAGCTCTATAGAGTCGATCTTCTTACTTCTGCGTCTTAACATTTTTTTTATGGTTTGGTTTTATCCTGTTAGAGAAGATATACAACACTCAACTTTCTGGGTCTGATTCATTTTGCTGAGCATTATGGTCTTAAGGTGCTCCCATTTTCTTCAAAAAATGACACAAATGTGTCATTGTTGATGGCAGGGCAATACTCCATTGTGTGTATATACCCTGTCTTCTTCATTTGTACTCAGGTGTATTGGCTTCTTCCAAGATTTGGCTATTATCAATTGTACTGCTGTACGAAAGACATTCAGGTTATCATTACATGGATCAAATTTCTTAGGCTAAACTTACATCAAAGATCAGTTATGTGAATCACTACCTTAATTGAATTTAAGTCTATATCACAAAAGTGGATCCTATATAAAGCAGTAGATATAATGGCATATTTAGTTATTTTGGAATTTTAAAAGAGCTCTTTCCCAAAGAGAAGCAGGAAGAAACAAGCAAGATCATTATTACAAATTTAGTTACAGGGGCTGGAGGAATGGATCAGCAGTTAAAGTGCTTGCCTAGTAAGCGCTAAGTCAAGCACGGTAAATACCTGAGTTCGATTCCCCAGTACTACATAAGCCGGGCATGGTGGTGCACGCCTGTAATCCCAGCACTCAGGAGGCTAAGGCCAGCCCCCAAGGCCAGCTTGGGCTCCACAATAAGTTCAAGACCAGCCTGGGCTGCAGAGCGAGACCCTGTATCAAAATAAATAAATACAGAGCATGAAATTGAAGAGTAAAATGTAAGAGTCACAGATGAACTAACAACCTACTGAGTTGTTAGCCAATTGACAAAGGCTGTGTCATCTTTTATCTTTACCACTCAATGACAGTTTTAGGAAAGAGTCCCCCCAAACCACTTACCACTCTGTTTTTAGAACTGATAATATTCCAAGTCAAAACTACTGCCTTCTGCCACTCCACCCCCAACTAAATATCTCTACACATCATCAGAAAAGTTTCAGATTAAGATTTTGTACCAATTCCTTATACTGAATATAATTATTATGTTATGGGGGAAATTGTTTCACAGATTTTATGAGAAAGATGGCATTGCTTTAGTGGGGTACCTATGGAATGATTGATGTCTATTTTTTTGTTACACTTTCTCTACAGATGTTTCCTTTCCTCCATGTTCTTTGATGCTGCTTATCTCTCTCAAAGATTCCTTTAGGGGGCTGGAGGAATAGCTCAGCAGTTAAAGTGCTTGCCTAGCAAGCCCAAGGCCTTGGGTTCAATTTCCCGCACCACATAAGCTGAGCGTGGTGGTGCACGTGTGTAATCCCAGCACTCCAGAGGCTGAGGCTGAAGGTTTCCCATGAGTTTGAGGTCAGCCTGGGCTCCATAGTGAGTTCAAGACCAGCCTCAACTGCAGAATT
Organism: Ctenodactylus gundi; assembly: GCA_004027205.1. Taxonomy (NCBI): domain Eukaryota; kingdom Metazoa; phylum Chordata; class Mammalia; order Rodentia; family Ctenodactylidae; genus Ctenodactylus; species Ctenodactylus gundi. The sequence goes on along the minus strand of PVKB01000847.1, from coordinate 543,121 downwards.
AAGACCCTATCTCAATTTTTAAAAAAAGGAAGAAAGTGGAAAGTGGAAAAAAATATTCCTTCAAGTATTTTCTGTACTGTTGGGCTAGTTGTTGCATATTTCTTTAGGTATTCTTGGTCATGAAAAATTTTTGCTTCCTCTTCAGTTTTCAGGGATAATTTTACTGGATACAACAACCTGGGTTGATACTTGCCATCATTTAAGGAAGATTTTGCTCCAGGCTCTCCTGGCCTTTAAAATTTGCTTTGAGAAAATCTGCAGTAATTCAGATGCGTTTGCCTTGGTAAAATAATGTTTTGTTTTTCTCTTGCTGCTTTTAAAATTATCTATGTTGTATTTCTGAGGTTTTGATTAAGATATGCCATGATGAGTCTTGCTGCTGGTTGAGATTATTTGGTGTTTTATAAGCTTCTTGTGCGTTTTACTTTCTTTTTCTAGATTTGGGAAAGTTTTCTGCATGATTTCATAGAATAAATTCTTTACACCTTCGATGCTGTCTTCTGACAAACAGGATTCTTGAGTGCCTGCTTTGGGCCTGGCACCCTGTGTGACTAGCCATGCTCTGTCCTGACAGGGACTGGGCAGGATCTCACAACTGTCTTGCACAGCTGGCAAGTCCACCTTGTGTTGCCTGTCTGGCCCAGAAGATGCCTAGTCCAGAGGTGGTCTGGCTGGCCATGGAGAAACAGAGTAAGTTCTTGTCTTTGTACTGGGAAGCAGCAGGTGGCCAGCCATCCCTGCAGAGCCTGGTCCCCATCCTCCACCCAGCCCCATCAGTGAGTGCTGTTTCAGCGGGTCAGGAGCCAACTTTACAGGCTGCTTTGACTTGCTTGAGTGACCTGGGTCCTGTTAGAAATGGCTCATAGGAGTTTAGCTGTCCAAACAAAGGATGGACATGGGAGGCATGGATGACAGAATGTGGGGCTTTAATTATCTTTTCGGAAAAAGGGTGACCTTCCCATGTGCAAGTGAAGGAAGGCACACCAAAAACTGGGGGATACTGACTTAAATTTGCAGGTCACAGGTCCCTCCCCCTGCCTTTTCCTATTGACAGGATGCACAGTCTTCCTGATATAATCTAAGGCATTGGCTCAAGTCCAAGTTTATCACAACATTATTACCTTTATCCCTCCTTCCCCTTCTCCCTTCTGCATTTGTCTGGTCACCTGGTAAGGTAAAGTGCGAGAATCCGCCACCTTGAACAATGTGCTATTGCTACCACTGGGTGACGCTCACAGTCCCAACTCCAGACATGGTGGGAGGGCTGTGGGCATGGGTGGTGACTGCTTCCTCAGAGAGTGACGGGGCAGGGGTTCAGAAAGGGGTGGCTCTTGGCTGGAGGGCAAGGAAGGATGTTTCATCCTTTGTCTCTATTGTGGTTTGGATGTGGACTGTCCCTCAAAAGTCTCATGTATTTGTATGTTATGGATTAACTGTGGAGCCATGTGTTGTTGGGAAATTAGGGCTTGGTCTCAAAGGGTGGATTATGGGTCTGTCATGGATTATAAGAGTGTAGTGGAAGACAGGCTGTGATAGGTTACAGGTATGTAGTGAAATTAGGGGTTTGTCTTAGTTACTTTTCCATTGCTTTGACTCAATATCTGACATCTACAATTTAGGGAGGAAAGATTTATTGTAGCTTATAATTTCAGAAGGTTTCAGTCCTTTCACAGGTGTGTGGCTGGAAAATGGTGGGGCTAAAGCCAGGGTTCCAGGAGACAGGTCCTCAACAGCATGGTGGAGTAGAGAAAGACTGAAAGGAAGGGCAGAACCAGCACTCGCACCCTCCAGGTCAAGTCCTAAGTATCCGCTCCTTCCAGCCAGGCCCCACCTGCCAACTCTACACAGTATCTGGACACTCCAGATCCAAACCGCTACAATCCACCCCTGGGCCCCATAAGACTTATGGTCACCTCCTTAAGCAAAATGTAATTAGTCCTTTTCCAAGAGTTTGCAAAAGTCCCAACAGTTCCAGCAGTGCTAAAAATTCCCAAATCGAGTCTTCTCTGAGATTCAAGGCCAGCTCAGCTGTGAGCTCCTGCTAAAAACCAAAGAGTTAAGCACTTCAACACAAAATGGCACAGGGTAAACATTTCCATTCCAAAACAGGAATAGGAGGATAAAAGGCAATAGGACCAAAACAATTCCTAAGCCCAGCAGGATGAAGGTTAAATCCTGTAGTCAGGGGTCCAGCATTTCAAAGGCCTTGAGTGACCCCACCCCTACAGCATCCCCACAAGCTGCAATTTCCGTCTTTTCTGCTAGAGCTGAATTTGCTTGCTGGCAGATTTTAGCTTTTCCAAACTTCTGGGTTCTCCACTGCACCTTTGGCTTCTCCTTTAGTATTTCACCAGGGGCACACTGCCTGGCCTCTGAGGCCTTCCTCTGAAATGTAGGGGGAAGCCTCCGTGAACTCCAGCACTCTGCAAGCCTGTAAAGCCAGGGCTGGTGGATGTGCCAAGCTGTGCCACTGGCTTGAGCAGTAGCCCGGCCTCCTTGGACAAATTCTGTAGAAGTCTCCGAGTTCTTAGATGGTTGAACCTCAGGCCGCTGAACTTGAAAAGACATTTTTTCTTTGGTCCTGCGGTACACTTCTCCACCCTTGAGCTGCTGAAGGGAGGGGTCTTGTTGATTTTGGAAATGCCCTCCAGGCACCTTTCCTAAGGTCCCAATGGTGCTGCTTTTTAGTGCTAATTTTTAAAACTTCACTGTACGCTTTGGCCTCACTGCTGGAAGCCTTTGATACAATTTTTCTCTGCCATTTTATCCTGTATTTCGCCATTAACCTGGCTAAAATCCACAAATAGCAGCCATCAGTCTGCCTTGAGATTTCTTCCACCAAAGTAAACAGTCCACCACCCTTAATCTAAGTTTTAAGCAAAGTTTCTGGACAAGGGCAAAATGCCAATAAACTTTTTTGCCAGAGTGTAGCACAGGTGTTTTTAAGGCCACTTGCCTTCCCATGTGAAACTTGAGCCTGGCCTGTTATGCCCAGATCACGAACATCCCAGAGACGCCAGGAGACCAGTCACGCCTGCAAAGGCACGGAGTCTTTATTCTGGCTTAAATTCTCAGTCTTCACCAACATAGCGGATCTGTGCAGAGAGCCCCGGGTCTCTGTGTAGTAGACTTTTGTTAGTTACAGACAAAGGGAGGTGGGCTTTCAGCTTTATGGTTACATGATCGGTGAGCATACAGCAGGGGAACAGACTTGTTACATGGTGATTGGCTAACATTAAGCAGCTGCCTCTGGCCCCCAGACCCAATTCCCCATCCGCAGGAATGTAACCCTCACCACAGGAAGGTCAGCAACATTTCTCAGCAAGTGCAAGCTTTCTCCTGTTTCTGCCTGGTCATCCTGAGAGAGCAGAATTTCTGGCCTACTGATTTTAAGCTGAATTTGAGACCTGTCATGGAGTTAGCCTGGGTCTTTCAATCCTCACAGCATGGTGGAGAAAAGAGAGACAGGGAGGAAGGGCAGAACCAGCACATCCTCCTCCCAGGTCCAGCCCTAAGTATCCACCCCTTCCAGCCAGGCCCCACATCCCAACCCAAGAGAGTATCCTTAGAAACATGAGGCTTTGGGGGACACTGCAGATCCAAACCACCACAGGGCTTAAACCTGGAAGGGGCAGAACTGAGGGGTAGATTACTGGGACAGAACCTGGGATTATATTTGCTACTTCCTCCTTTCCTTCTGGGACTTGGCGTCCTGTTTGCAAGGCCGAGGGGCGCTGCCTCTGCCTCTGCGCCTGTCTTATGCATCCATCTTTACTGGCTGTCCATGAATAGATTGAGACCTTCTGAAACTGTGGGCAAAATAAACTTTTCCTCTTCTATATTGAGCATTTTGGGTATTTTGTTACAGCAGTGAAAAAGTACCTAAGTCTCTCTCCTGTCCTTCCCCCTCCTTCTGTCTCTGCAGGTGCTTTTCCTTGTCATAGTACTGGGGGTGGAACCCGGGGCTTTGACACTGAGCTGTATCCCAGCCCTTTATATACTTTAATTTTGAGACAGGTTCTCACTAAGTCACAAATTTGCCCGGACTAGTCTTGATTTTCTGATCCTCCTGCCTCAGGCTCCCAGAGTTCTGGGATTACAGCCCTGCCCCCTCAGGCCAAGCTCATAATTATTTTTCTGTCTGTAATCTTTACTGTAGGTTCAGAGACAGCAAGGACCAGACTCTGTCAAGTGTCTGCATAGTTGCTTAGAGGTGGGACACTGTGTTGTCTGTCCAGGGTGAAGCTAGAATTGACAACAGTTGAGACCAGGAATTTCAATGAGAGATGAAGCAGGGTAACTTTTTCTTTTGTCCCAGCGTTGCTGTGGACTCCAGTGGGCCAGGTGGGAGCATTTGTAGGAGTTCCATGATAGGTAGCACCTACTGTGTGCCAGTAGGCCCACCTGGCTCTGTGCTACCCAAGTAGCATCAGTTGCTTGTTTGTATAAGCCATAGGATTTTTTTTTTTTAAAACTGGGATTCAACCCCAGGGCCTTCACACTGAGCTGCACCCCCAGCCCATGGTGACACCCCATGGTATCACGAAGTCATTAAGTCGACCGGTTTGGGATTGAATTTAGGACCCCTGACTCAGCCACTATAGTACTGGGTTTACAAACCTGCATCACCAGGTCTGTCCTGATGATTTTGTTTAGCTGCGGATTCTGAGAGCTGGGGTGGGACCTATGCTTCTGCGTGTCTGCAAACTGCGGGTGATGGTGCTGATGTTTGGAGCACACTGGCCTCCCCCTGCAAGTCTGAGCAGCATTACTGTGTTGGGTGCTGGGTGGCCGAACTGTGATTGGAGATACATGTGGCCCCTAGAGGCCCTGGGGTGGGTTTTTCAGAGTGGACGTTTTCCCACTCGGTCTCCACAGAGGGCAGCCTGTGTGGCCCTGAAATACTCATCTGTCTGCACAGGGAAGCGGGAACTGCTTACCGCTGGAACATCCCTCCCTTTAGTGATGGGTTCCGCTGGCAGCACCACCTCCAGAAGCCCATCCACACACACCAAGTGTTGGGTGGTGAGCACCCTTTCTCCAGGGACGACCAGGGTCCGCCCTGGAGCTTGGCCATGGGCCTGAGGGTGGGGGGTGGGGGGCTTGTCTCAGTAGGGGACCAGGGGGGAGGTGTTTGAGGATGCCTGGCTGCTACAGTTGAGGCACCAGGTGGTGGCCACTGCACCCACATATGCACCTGTTTTGCCAGGCCTGAGTAACAGGCCGAGAAGAAGGTGAATGTCTTGTTCCAGCCCTACCATAGGTGGGAGCGGTGGTCAAGCACCTTCTGCTGCCTAAGCTCAGATCCCTTCGTGGGCATTCCTGTCACCCTGTTGGTGCCTGGCCTTCAGTGACTATCACACTGTCACCTGCAGTTTCATTGTCCAAACAGCCATGGCTGGTTGTTGCTGAATTTTTTTTGTTGGTTTGTTTTTGTTTAGTTTTTGAGACAGGGTCTCTCTGTGTAGTCCAGGCTGGTCCTAAAGTCTCTCTGAAGCCCAAGGCTGGCCTCAAACTCATGACAATCCTCCTACTTCTACCTCCAGAGTGCTGGAATTACAGGTGTGCGCCACCACACCTGGCTTACGTGGTGCTGGGGGACCGGATCTGGGGCCTTGAGCTTATTGGGCAAGTGCTCTGCCCACTGTGCCGTTCCCCAGCCCATTGCTAGTGGTTACTAAGCTCTGATGCAACCTGTCACCCATGCCTCCCTGCAGTCCTGCTCTCCTCCTCCAGAAACCTTCTGTCCTCTATTCTTCCTGGTTAAATGTGATGTTTCTCCCTGGTGGAGTGAATGCCACTGTGGACACCGGCGTCCAGGTTGGACCTTTATTATGAAGCAAGTACAGCAGCCTTGGGACTGTGGCAGAAGTGTGTGAGGGGAGGCATGAGCATCTAGGCGGGGAGGAGGAAATCAGAGTCTTGCAGGGCCGAGTTTACAGGCTGGGGTCACTTGTTGGCCAGGGCCTCTGGAAAAGAAGGGGTGAAGTTACTGTCCTGTCCCTGACATGACACTGTCGAGCTGCTTGCTTTGTGTGGGGCTGTGCGGCACTGGCCCTGTGTGTGTGGCGTGCTCCCCTTCTCCCCTCCCTCTGGGGCTGGCGAGGGCTTAGTGGCTACCCTGCTTGTGAAGAAGGGGCTTTGCACGTCTTTCTGTTGCCACACTCGGGAGCATACTGAGTGTCATTTTTTTTTTTTTTTTTTTTTTTTGAGAGGAGTCAAAACAGAACCAGTGGACCTTTTCTTGTCTGGCTGTGGAGCCTATTCTTATTCTGCCTATTCTGTTTTTGTTGCATTTTTTTTCCATACCACCACACCTGGCTTATGTTATAAGGTGCTGGGATGGGGCTAGAGGAATGGCTCAGTGGTTAAAGCACTTGCCTAGCAAGCATTTAGGCAAGTGCTAAATACTCAAGTTCGATTTTCTCAGCACCACATAAACCGGGTGTGGTTGCGCATGCCTGTAAGCCCAGCACTCAGAAGGCTGAGACAGGAGGATTGTGCTTAGTCCAAGGCCATCCTGGGCTCCATAGTGAGTTCAGGACCATCCCGGGCTACAGAGTGAGACCCTGTCTCAAAAAAAAAAAAAAAAAAAAAAAAAAATGGTGCTGGGAAATCAAATCCAGGGTCTTAGGCATGCTAGGCAAGTGCTAAGTGCTTTAACCACACTGCAGGCGTCTAGCCTGTTTTTTGTTTTTGAGCCAAGGTCTCTTTTTTTGTAGTCCAGGTTGGTTCTGAATTCACTATGAAGCCCAGGCTGGCCTCAAAGTCATGGTAACCCTCCTGCCTCAGCCTCCCAAGTGTTGGGATTACAGGTATGTGCCACTACACCTGGCTTATGTGGTACTGGGGAATGAACCCGGGGCCTTGCGTTTGCCAGGCAAGGGCTCTGGCTGCTAAGCCACACCCCAGCCCTCTGGAGCGTGTTCTGAATGTTGCGATGGCCCTACTGCCCTCTGAGGCGTGAGGTCGTACAGCTGCAGAGCTTCATCACCAGACGGCTGCATATGCTCTGCAGGTGTTAGCTCCAGCTTACAGGTTAAAAGACTGAAGTCGGTGGGCCCAGTGCTGCTCCTGGCCCATTCTTGAGCTACTGCTGTTCACGGGCTTGGCGCTGCTCCCCGGCTTACCCCAGCAGGCAGGCACGTGACAGAGACACGTGAAGCTCATTCTGACATGCAGGCGTGAGGGAGAAACCTTGGTCTTTCCTGTCCCTTGGTTCCCACTTGTGGTTTGACAGGAAGGGAGTGGACCTGCCACAGCAGAACGTACCTCCAGCCTCATTCCCAAGGATGTCCCGAAGAAGCTGCTCCAGGGCCTGGCCGTGCTGCCGGTACTGAGCCCCTGAGAGCTTGACGCTGATGTCGAAGGGGGTGCTGAACTGGGTGTGGAGCAGGCAGGGTCAGAGGCTGGCCCCCAGATGATCCCCAGACTCCAGGCACCGTCCCTGCCCCGCCCAAGGCCCTGGGCCCTCCCCTGCACGCGGGCCGGGCCGCCTCTTCAGCAGGCCTTGCGCTGCCCGCGCCCTGGCCCGCAGCTAGTACCCACTCTGCACTGGCCTGCCGCCTTCTCGGTTGTGGCTGCTTGCTCATGAAAGCGGTGGCACCCTGTACTGCATGTTTCTCCCTTGCAGTTTGGAAGACGAGGGATTGAGTCTCTGCCGGGGGAATGTCGGGCCAGCAGGGAGACTCTGGGGACAGCATGTCATCCAGCCGGGATGACCACCTGGGCCTCCCCTTGGCTACCTACCTTCCTTCCTGTCTGTGCTTCATCCCCTCCTCCCGCAGCTGCTCTCCGATGGACATAGGCCTGTTTTGTGGCATGGAAAGTGGGCAGGAGGCACCGTGTTCTAGAATGCTGCCCAGGCCCGGCTTCTCTCCTGTGCTCTCCCCTACAGCTGTTCTTTCTTGCTCTCCAGGCCTTCTCTTGGGCTGTGCCCCATTGGCGGACCATGTGCCTGCTACTCTGCTGCCTCTATGAGTAAGGCAGGCTGTTCCTATTCCCTCCCGGGTGAGAAGACCGGCGTGGGAAGTTGCAGCAGCCAGGGCATCAAGCCGGAGCTATGGACTATATCTTAGAGGAGGTGGCTCAGCCTTCTGCCGCACCCATAGGAAAGGTGGCCTCTTTCCAGAGGTGACATATGCACGGACTGGAAACTGCTCTGATGGCCTGGCCTCTTGCAGCAGTGCAGGAGGGGCAGCCAGGGTTGCATGGGGACAGCAGACTCTCTTTATGTGACTTGAGAAAGCCCTGGAATGTGCCAGGTTTGGTGGCTCATCTCTTCAGTGGGGTTCAAGGACCAGTCTGAAAACTCCAGTTGTGGACTGAATTTTGGCAGGAAAACCTTTGAGGGGAGGCAGAGGGGCCTGAAATGAGACAGCCAAGAATGGAAGGGGCTGCAGTGGCCCCAGGACTCCCAGTCCCTCCTGGTGTACTGCACCCTCCACTTACCTCCCACTGTGGCTCCAGCCAAGGCAGGTGTGCTGCTGGCACGAGAACACCCGACTACTCCAGCCCTGCCCTGAGTCACTGGGGTGGGCCTCCTGCCTGGGTGGATGTGCTGCCCTCTGGGAAAGGCCTTGGCTGAGACTGAGGCTTTGTGGCCCATCCACACAGGAGTCGGGACAAGGAGGTGACGCTTTGCAGGGCAGATGCCCTTAGAGTAGCCTAGGATTCTGTGAGGCTCAGAGAGGGGCTTGGGAGCTCAGAGTTGGCAGGAGGACGCCCGTCAGATGTTTCTCGGACTTACAGAAGAAGCCACTCCTAGAGCCCTGTGCTGCTCACTAGATCATGAAAGCAGAGGGCAGGAGCTGTGGCAGCTGAGCGAGGCTGTCTGCCGCACTGGTTATGGCACTTGGGATGCATGAATTCCCCTCTCTGCAGAATACGAATGACACGTCAGCCCTGCTTACCTGACAGTGTGCATTGCAAAGATGAAGTACGTGTCCCTGGGGTAGGGTGTGCTGGGGCAGCCTTTGCCTAGCAGGTATAGCACCTTGGGTTTGAACCCAGCACCAAAAAAAAGTGCGTGCAGAACTATGTAGCTGAGACCACTGTGCACAAGTGAGAGAGCTAAGGCCCAGCCACCCGCCCTGTCCCAGCCAGGGGAACACGACCTTGCTCATCGCGCTGTACCACAGGGCTGCCTCTGGCCTCCTGCCACCTCAGTGCCCCACCGCTCCCTCGCACAGCAGTGCTCCTGCACCTGGGCTGTGCCTCACTTCCCTGAGGTATGGGGAGATCCGTGCCTGACTCCGGCAAACCTCAGTGGGCTGGTCACAATGCCACCCCACCTGGACACGCCTCAAAGCTGTGGCAGCTGCTGCATTGGTCCTGTCTTCCGCAGCACAGTCAGGAGCTGTCACCCTTCCACCATGGGGCTTAGCCAGTCCTGTGACAGGGATGCTGTCCTAGGGCCCTAGCCACTCTGAGAGGGACCCACCATGGCTTGGACTGTAGACCTACCCCAGATGACTGCCCTCCAGACATCCCGGTGACTCCTGTAACCTCTCCTGATTGCTGTCCCCTGTCACTACTCCAGAAGTCCCTGGTGGCGAGTGAGATGCAGGAAGCTGCACACATACAGGCCTCGTTGGTCAACTCCAGGGGCTCCCGGGAGCCTCTGCAGGAGGCATGGCTCCCCAAATGCTTGGAAACCTGTCCCCAGGGCCACACCCAGCCTAGCCAGAAGTTACACTGACAACCCCTGGGAACCCTTACTTCACCCCCTAGCTTGAGTGTCTCTAAGGATTTTCTCATGCAGGGCTGGCAGTGCAAGCCTGTAGTCCCAGCACTCTCAAGAGACAGAAGCAAGAGAGGCACAAGTTCAACCCCAGCCTGTGCAACTTAGTGACTTTGAGAGACCTTGTGTCTGTGTGAAGGCTCTGTGTCGAATCCCAGGACCATGCACATACAGAATTGCCAGTCCAAATAAATGGGCCCGCCTTCTCTGTGTCCACAGGTGAGGCTGACTGAACGTGGCTGGCCAGAGCTGGGCCAGCTGCCTGCTCACCTGACCGAAGTCCTGTTTGATTTCCTCCATCCTCAGGTCCAAGCCTGAGGCCCCAAGGGGAAACAACAGCAGAGACTGTCCTCGCTGTGGGCAGTGTCTCGGCTCTGCACTGCTGGCTCCTTCTGCAGTTGGCTGGAGTCTACCAGTGCCTGCTTGGCTTGTGGCTTCTAACAGTCCCATTTTCTTTAGAAAAGTTAACTTCTACACATTTCTGTCTTTGGGCAGAAACCTCAGAGCCCAGTGCAAAGCTCAGCTGTATATATTCACACTGCACTATATTCCTATTCCATTTAATTTTTTATTTTGACACACTGTCTCCCTAAGCTGCCACATTGCCCAGGCTGCCCTTGAATTTGTAATCCCGCTGCCTCAGCCTCCCCGAGTACTGGAATTAATTATAGACCTGTGCCACTGGGCCTGGCTCAGTTTATAAATTTGAGTGGATGGGTACTTGTTGACTGCCGCCTCTCCGTGCCCTTCTCCCACCCTTCCCCACTGCACCCCACGTCTCTGATGCCAGGTACAGACCCGGATCTCCCGCTCGTCTTCTGCCTGGTCTCTGGCTTCTGCACGGAGCTCGCTGTCCAGCGCTCGGGGCTTCAGTTTGGCTGGTGGCTTCTTGGACTCTTTTCTCTGCTGGAAGGAGAGGTGTTGTTTAGCATTTCAAGTCCCCATGTCCTTCTAGGAGCCCCAGAGCCCTCCCTCAACTGGGAGAAGACATGAAGCCCCGAGAGGTGGAGCTGCTGGCCCAGGTCACACAACTGGACCCTTTCCCCGTGAGAACATGGGCTTGGTGTGACAGGCACTTACCGGGGCCTTCTGATGTTCAGGGCTCAGGAAGCTGGAACCTGCCATGGCCAGGTCCACCCAGAGTGTGCTGAGGAGCAGCAAGCTGCAGATGGTCCCCTTGGAGGGCATGGCCTAGGCTGGGGTGGGCACTGACGGGCCTGTGGGGAAAGTGTGGGCAGTGGTGGGCACTGACGGGCCTTGGGGGCCTTGGCTCGGTGGGGTACTGACAGGCACAGGGGAGAGAGTGGCCAGTGCGACTTGTCCCCTTGATGTGCCTGGAACTTGCTTTGGGCCGGACCCTGGCAGATAGGCTGGGTGGGCTTTCTGACCTGGCGTTAGAACTGCTAGGGAGGGAGCGGGCGCCCTGCCACATGTCTGTGGTGGGAGACCAGAAGGCTTTGTGCCCTGTCTTCTCCAAAACAGAATACTTGGCAGCAGAAGCTGGTTTGTGGATTGGGGTGTGAGCCCTAGTGTCATTTCTCCTGCGTCCTAAACAATGGGCCAATTGTTTTTTAACTGCATGATGAAGTTCGGTCTGGTGGCACAGATCTGTAATCCCAGTGCTCTAGGAGGCTGAGTCAGGAGGATTGTTAGTTCAAACCTGTCTCAATCAAACTTAATAAAAAGGGGGGGGGGGGCTGAAGATACATCTCAGTAGCGCAGTATGTAAGTCCTGGGCTTCATCCCAGCACCATAAAACCAAAATGCAACTACAAGGAGTGAAGGGACTCAACCAGCAAGGCTCCCTGGGGACATAGGATTGGGGCCGTTTATCCTAATGAAAGCTTTGTCCTTCTGGGTCTGGGGTAGTCTTTCGGAAAGCTGAGGCAGAAGGATCTCAGGTTCAAGTCCAACCTGGGAAACTTAGTGACTCAGTGAAACCTTGTCTCAAAACAAAACAAAACAAAACAAAAAGGTCTAGGGAAGTGTAAAGGATCTGGGTTGGCTCTCTGGCATTGCAAACAAAGAAGCAGTAAGCTGGGAGTGATGGCGCACGCATCCCAGCACTCAGGCGCCTGAGGCAGGAGGCTGCATTGGGCTACATAGTGAGTTCCGGACCAGCCTGGACTACAGAGCAAAACCCCATCTCTAAAGAATCCCACCAAAAACATCCCGTGCAAGCTTTACCTGGAACAGTCAGACTGACCTAGGCCATCCACCTACCTTCCCCTTTATTTAGATGGACCTGCTGAGCCCAGAGAGTTAGGTGAATGGGCAGCAGTCACACAGAAGTTAGACCTGTAAGCACACACATGCACACGTACTCACATGCTGGCACACATGAAGGGCAGAGAGCACCCACCTGGGCTCCTCGGGAAGATGGGGCCTCATAGCTGGCTGGCCCTTATAAAGGAAACCGTGGTGTGTATTTTATTCCAGCAGCCTGCCTCAGACATGGCCTGGCTTCTGTGGGCTAACTGACGTTCCTTGGGAACTAAAGATGCCTCTGTCCCCTGGACAGAGTAAACAGTAGAGACCAGATGCCCCAAGAGATGGCTGGGTTGGCATGGTGCGATGTGTCATCTCAGCTGACCCTGTCAAACAGTGCAAGCTGGGCCCCTGTGGGCCTGGAGCAGGTGTGGGTGGGAGGCAGGGATGCCCTGAAGTCCAGGCCTGGCTGTGCTGTGTGTCCTCTACTTGGTCCCCTTCACCCGAGTAGGATGAGGTTGTCACTCCGGGAGAGCCCCAGGGCCATGTCCCACCCTAGCCCTCCACTGTCCACTGTGCGCTGAGCAGGGAGATGGCAAACACTGGGAGCATTTTGGGAGCCAGGCTCATGAGTCCTCCGTGGGAGAAATGTGCTGTTCAGTCACTGGAAAGCCAGCTCCTGAGGAACCCCGGAACCAGCTCCTTACTTCCCTTCATCCTTGAAAGAATTCAGTCAAAGCCAAGCTTGGTGGCATAGGCGTATAATCCCTGCACTCTGGGAGGCTGAGGCAGCAGGATCACAAGCTCAAGCCCAGCCTGGACAATTTAGTGAGATCCTTTTTTGAAATCAGAAATAAAAAAAAAATGGACTTGGGATAGGTGGAGGAATAGCAGAGTGGTCAGAGAGCTTGTCTCTAGAGCTTGTTTGCTCTCCAGTAAGCACAAGGCCATAAGTTTGATTTCCCAGCACCACATAAACCAGGTGTGGTAGTGCATACCTATAATTACAGCACTTGGGAGGCTGAGGCAGGAGGACTGCCGTGTGTTCGATGCTAGCCTGTGCCACATAGTGAGCTTAGCACCAGCCAGTGTGCTCAGTGTGAAGACCCTGAGCTCCATCCCCAGTACCACAAACACACACACAAAAATTAATTTATCCGACAGCCACACAGAAGTACAGATAGAATTAATCATGAGATAGATACCGCGAGTGGTGTCTTCGTGTGAGAGGGTGGGCTGTGCTGAGGGCGAGTGTGGACAACTCTTTACACACATGAGAATTCCTTGTGGCATTTGGGCAACTAATGATCATCATAGCTTTGGCCACACAACGTGCTTCAGCCCTTCTTAGAAGTTACTTTGGCTGATTCCCTCCACTGATCAGTGGTTTCTCAGGGCCTTTGTCACATAAGAATCCAGATCAGGTGTCAGCCTGAGGAGGGTGAATCTTTAGAGACGGTTGCCTTTTCTAGCAGGGCATGGGGTGTATGCCTGAAGTCCCAGAATTCTCGATGGCTGAGGCAGGACGATCGTAAGTTCGAGCCCAACCTGGTCAACTTAATGACTTAAGTGAGACCCTGTTTGAATAGAGAGTTGGGGATGTAGATCATCAAAGGCCCTGGGTTCAAATCATTACACATAGAGAAAGAAAAGTTTCTGTTTCTGCTGTTACTGGGTATAGAACTCAGCACCCAGGAATGTTGTGTGCCTTGTTTGGAAACACACTGCCGGATGGCCAGCTCTTGGGAGGAAAAGGTAGTTGAAAATGTCATCATGCCCTGTGGGTGGCTCTGGTGATGTCAGATGTGGAAGACTGTCAGCTCTAACCGCTATGTGGACCCCTGCCCTCTGCTCCTCATGGCCTGCCTAACCGTTTCACAGACGTGGAGGCACCGGGCAGGCCTGGCTCTCCCAGGAGCAGGTGCGGCGGGGTAGCGGAGTGGGGGGTTTCATCCACCAGCAGTACTTTTTTTTTTCTTGTAGTGCTGGGGATGAAACCCAGCATTATGCAACATCTCCAGCTCAATTTTCTTTTTCTTTTCTTTTCTCTCTCTCTTTTTTTTTTTTTTTTTTTTTTGAAACAGGATCTCACTCTGTAGCCCAGACTGGTCCTGAACTCACTGTGTAGTCCAGGCTGGCCTTGGACTCAGGGGAATCCTCCAGCTTCAGACTCCTAAGTACTGGGATTACAGGTGTGCACCCACACACCCAATTTATGTGATGCTGGGGAATTGAACTCGGTCTTGTGTTTGCTAAGCCAGTGGTCTAATTGCTGTTCTATTCCTCCAGCCCTTCCAGCTCAATTTTTGTTTTGATTTTTGATACAGGGTCTCACTAAATTGCCAAGTTGCCCAAGCTGGGCTTGAACTTTGATTCTATGGCCTCAGTCCTCCAGAGTGCTGGGATTGCAGGCCTGGGCAAGTCTTGATATCCCTTAACACGGCAGCCTGCCTTCCCTTTCTCCCACAGGCCTGGTTCCTAGTTTAGTGGATGTCCATCCTGGGGGACCTGCGGGTGAGTGTCCCATGGCCCGCTCCTGGCTCAGTTCTCTAGAGCACTGGGGCTTAGGCAGATCACTGCCACATCCTTGCTTCAGGACCTGCATCTCAGATTCCTTGGAAGAGTGTGTGGCAGGGAGGTCAGTGAGAGAAAGTGCCACATACCCTTAAAACCTGTATAAAGTATGGCTGGGATGTAGCTCAGTGATCAGAGTGCTTGCCTTGTATGCACAAGGCCATAGGTTCAGTTCCAGGGTACCAATTAAAAAAAAGATTAGCCAAGTGTGGTGATGCATACCTGTAATGCCAGCCCTTGGGAGGCTGAGGCTGAGGCAGAAGGACTGCTGAGAGTTTGAGGCCAGCTTGGGCTGTATAGTGAGTTCAGAACCAGCCTGGACTACTGACACCCTGTCTCAAAAAAAAAAAAAAGAAAAAAAAAAGAAAAAGAAAGAGAAAAAGAAAAGAAAAGAAAAGAAAAAAAGAGAAAAAAACCGATCTAACATCTACCAAAGTGGCTGCAAGCCCATCTTTGGTCCCAGAAAAATATGGACGTGTCACCGGGAGCCTTCATACCCCAGCAGCTACCTGAGCTTGACCCCTTTTGTCCTGAGGCCCAAAAGCACTGAAAGGGAGATGGTAAGAGAAACGCGGAGCCCTCAGAGAAGACTGACAGGTTTCTCCCTTCCCAGCCTCTCAGACCACAGGTCCCCTTACTGTGGACACCAGACACCCACTGGGATACGGGGCCTCGCAGGAAGCTCTGAGGCAGGAGCTCCAGTGTTGGTCTTTGATAAGGCCACTGGTAAGCAAACACCATGGTGCTGGCTTATCTCTGGGGACAGTAAGGTCCCCTGGAGCCGGAAACCCCCCGCGTGTAGCAGGATGGGGGCGGGGGGGAGGGGGAGGCTGGCTGGTGGAGAGGAGGACCTGAGAAAACACAGGGAGCACGGTGTAGCCATGTACAGTTGTGGGAGGGGTCATAAGTCGGTTCAGAGATGCGTTCAAATTGGGGGACATGCATATCAGAGCCAACAAGAGTTTGGGGCAAGTCTCTGTCACTGGGGAAGTTAGGAAAACCAAAAGGACACTTAGTTCATTTAAGTCTGGATTATGACCAAAATCAGTATTAACACCTCCTCAGGAGGGGGCCCCTTCTTGGTTCTGAATTAGCAGCTGTCCCCTGAGGGGCCACCTGGGACAAACAGGTAGGGACTTGGCCTTGGTGCTCTATGTAAATGGTGTCTGAGAACATCCTTTTTTGGGAGGAACCGGAGATCAAACCTAAGATTGAGCTACGTCCCCAGCTCATTTTTTAGTTTTGATTTTTTTTAATACAAAATGTTTTATTTTTTGCATTTTATTAATGTGTATTAAGTGCAAAACATAAAATTTACATTGATCTTGAGTATTTTGTGCACATACATATCGTGGCAAAGTTACAAATCCTTCTCCTCTCCCTTTTTGACCCTCCCTCTTTCTTCCCGTCAACTCCAGTTCCCATTATTCCCCATATTAAGTCCTATGAGATAATTGTGGTCTGGGTTTCTCATATCAGAGAAACCATCAACATTTCACCTTCTGCTTTGGACTCACTTTGCTAAGCATGATGGTCTCAAGTTGCCTGCATTTACCTGCAAAAGCCTCCAACCTGTCTTTATATATGAGTAGTATTCCATTGTGTATAAATACCACAATTTATGTGTCCATTGGTCTGTTGATGGGTATTTTGGTGTCTTTCACATTTCAGCTATTGTTAGTTGTGAACATGGGTTTACATACTCTGTTATATGTTGTTTTTAACTCTTTGGAGAAAATTCCCACAAGAGGTATCGCTGGACAGAAGGGGATATTTATTTCCAGTCTTTTGGGAGACTTCCATACTGCTTTCCGTAGTAGTTGTACCACTTTGCCTTCTCACTAGCAGTGCGGCAGGGTTCCTTTTCCCCCACAGCCTCACCAGCACTGATTGCTGTTTGTTTTGTGATGTTTTGATTTGCATTTCTCTAATGGCTAAGGATGTTGAACATCTTTTCATGTATTTATTGGCCATTTGAACTTCTTCATCTGAGAACTGCGTATTCATTTCTTTTGCCCATTTTTCAATTGGATCTTTGAGGGGCTTACTTTTCTTCAGTTCCCTGTATATTCTAGTCATGAGCCTTCTATCTGAGGTGTTGGTGGTGAATATTTTTTCCCAGCATGTCGGCTCTCTTTTCACACTGTTGGTAATTTCCTTTGCCATGCAAAACCTTTTTAACTTGACATGATCCCATTTGCTAATAATGAGGGCAATTTCTTTTGCTTTTGGTGTCTTATTAAGAAAGTCTTTGCCTACACCTATGTCTTTTAGATATTTGCCTAATTTGTCTTCTAGAAGGTTCAGTGTTTCACTTTTAATGTCTGAGTCTTTGATCCACTTTGGTTTGATTTTGGTGCATGGTGAGTTTTTATAACTATTGCTTTATGGTATTACTGGATGTTTGGAATTGTGATACCTCCTGCCTTAGTCTTGTTACTTAAGACTGCTTTGGCTATTCTAGGTCTCCTCTGTTTCTATATGAATTTAAGGATTAATTTTTCAAGTTTTGTGAAAAATATTGTTGGTATTTTGATAGAAATTGCATCGAATCTGTACATCAATTTTTGGCAGTATAGTCATTTTGACTGTATTTATTCTGCCTATCCAAGAACAGAGGATGTCTTTTCATTTTTGGATGTTGTCTACAACTTCTTTCTTTAGTGTAATATAGTTTTCTTTATGTAGGTCCTTCACTTCCTTGGTTAGATTTACTCCTAGGTGTTTAATTTTTTCTGAGCTCTAGGGAATGGAATTGGTCTTCTGAGCTCTTTCTCAGTAAGTTTGTGGTTGGTAGAGAAAGGCTTTTTAGTATAGATTTTGTAGCCTGTAATCTGGCTGAGTTTGTTTATTACTTCCAAGAGTTTCAAAGTGTAGTTTTTGGGGTCTTTTATGTAGATAATCATATCATCTGCAAAAAAGGATAGTTTGACTTCCTCCTTTGTGATGCAAATGCCCTTTATTTCACTTTCTTCCCTGATTACTATGGCAAGTGTTTGAAGGACTATGTTAAATTAGTGAGAGTGCACAGCCTTGTTGTGGTCCTGATTTGAGAGGAAATACTTTCAATTTTTCTCCATTTACTGTGATACTTGCAGTAGGTTTGGCATATATGGCTTCTACGAGTTTGAGATAAGGCCCTTCTATATCTATTTTTCTCAGGGATTTTATCATGAAAGGGTATTGAATTTTATCAAAGGCATTTTCTGCATCAATTGAGATGGCCATGTGGTTTTTGTTTTTGCTTTTGTTGATGTGTTGTATTACATTGATTGACTTACATATGTTGAACCAATCTTGCATCCCAGGAATAAAGGCCACTTGATCATGGTATATGATCTTCCTGATTATTTGTGGATTCTATTTGCCAGAATCTTATTAAGAATTTTTGTACCTATATTCATTAAGGAGATTGGTGTATCGTTTTCCTTCCTGGTTAAGTCTTTGTCTGGTTTTGGTACTAGCCTCCAGAAATGAATTTAGTAGTAATCCTTGTCTTTCAATTTCTGGAATAGTTTGAAATGAATTGGAGTTAGTTCTTCCTGAAATACTGAAAAAATTCTACTCTGAATCCATCTGGTCCTGGGCTTTTATTTGTAGGTAGAGCTTTTATTACTGCTTCAATTTCTGTGTGTGTAATGAGGTTGTTCAAGATTTTTATGTCTTCTTCATTCAATTTTGGTATTTTGTATGTATCTAGGAAGTCATCCTTTTCTTCCCAATTCTCTAACTTGTTAGAATATGGTGTTCAAAGTAATTTTTCATAACAATATGAATTTATGCAGTTTGCTGTAATTTCATTTCTAAGTGTGTGAATCTGTGCTTTTTCTTTCCTTCTTTTGGTGACTTTAGCTAGAGGTTTGTTAATCTTGTTTATTCTTTTGAAGAACCAGTTCTTTGACTCATGAATCTTTTTTATTGTCTTAATTTCAACTTCATTAATTTCAGATCTGATCTTTATAATTTCTTTTCTTCTACTGATTTTTGGCTTAGCTTGATCTTGTTTCTCTAGGAGCTTAAGATGCATATTAATGTGATGATTTATGGATGTTCTGTTCTTTTGATGTGTGCATTTATGGCTATAAATTTCCAAGTACTGCCTTCATTGTGTCCTATAGATTCTTTTGCTGTTAAATTCCAGTTTTGTTCCACTATGATCTGAAAGTATATAAGGAATTATTTCTATTCCTTTGTATTTATTTAACCATGACTTATCACCTAGAATATGGTCTACCTTATAAAATGTTCTTTGTGCTGCTGAGAAGAATGTATATTCTGTTGATGGTGGGTGGAAAACTCTGTGAACATCTGTGAGGTCCAAGTTTTCTATAGTGCCATTTAACTGTTGTATATCATTGTGGATTTTCTGTCTGGTTGATCTATCTATCTGTGATAGTGGAGTATTAAAGTCTTCCTTCATAAATGTATTGGGGCCTATATGTACTTTCAGATCAAATAATTTTTGGCTTACATAATAGGGTGCTCCACAGTTGGGAGCATATATATTGATAATTGTGAATCCTTTCTGTTCTGTTGTTCCCTTTACCAGTATATAGTGACAATCTTTGTCTCTCCTAATTTGTTTTGTTTTGAAATTTGATGAGTCTGATACTAATATTGCCACCCCTGCTTTTTTCCTTGCCCCTGTTGCATGAAATTTTGAATTCCATCCTTTTATTTTCAGTCTATGAGTTCCCTTGTGGGTGAAATGTGTCTGTTGTAAGCAGCAAATTGTGGGTTCTGTTTTTTGATCCAGTCACCAGTCCATGTCTTTTAGTAGGTGAGTTGAGGCCATTCACATTCAGACTAATTATTGAGGTATATTCGGTACGTCCTGCTATCATTACAGTTTTTCAGCATTGTTTACTAGCCTTACTTTTTTCTCAGCTCATTCCCCTCTAGCGGTTGTCTCTTTTTCTCTGGGGTCACTAGTGTCATTGGCCTCTCTTTTGCTAAGTTTCCTTTAAGTATTCTCTGCATTGCTGGCTTAGTGACTACAAATTTCTTTCAGCTTTCTATATTATAGAATATTTTAATTTCTCCCTCTAATTTAAAAGATAATTCTGCTGGAAATATCAGTCTGGGTTGGCATTTATGTTCTCTTAGTGTTTGAATGACACTGCTCCATGATCTCCTGGCTTTTAGGGTCTGGGTTGAGAAGACTGCAGTTATCCCGATGGGCTTATCTTTGTAAGTCACTGTTGGGGCCCTCAGGGCCCAAGTGCCTCAGCATCGCTGAAGTGCTACTGCTTGTAATTTAAGCCAGGTGTTGCTGCTTGTAATTTGAGCCAGGTGTTGTTTTGCTTAAACACTGGAACTGCTCCTTATTTCATCCTCCGTCATTTCCTGCCCCTGGGTGACCTCCCGCTGGTTGAGGCCTTGCTGATTTCCCCAAGATAGCTTCCTCAGTCTATTTAAGCCCCTGTACTTCCTAAATAAAGTGAGACAGCATTCACTGACACGACACCCAGAGTGTGTTACTCTGTCGTCTGACCCCTCCTGGGCTGTTCCGGGGGTCCAGGGACCTGAGGAAATCGGAGAGACCTGAGGCGATCACGTAAGTGTGGGATTGGGCTCCCTTTATTGTCATGGGGAACGGCCTGTTCTCAGGAGGTTTCTACAAATCTGAGGGCGAGGGTTCCTCGGTAACTGAGGCTGCCCGCAAAGGCTGCCCGCAAAGGCAATGACAACAAAGCTTCTCTTTCTCCTTCTCCTTCTGTTCCCCCGGCAGATGCCCCCGACCTATCTCGGCTGCTTTGCCCACTTTTACTGCTTCAGATCGCCCCCGCTGTCCCTCAGCCTCCTCCATTCCCTGAGCTCCAGGCTCCTAAGCCGCACCCTGTGGCAGGCCTTTGTAGTTCCAATAGGCCAAACTTGCCCAGGGCTCCTCCTCTCCAGACCTTTCCAGTCAATGTCACCCCCACCGGCAGAGGCCTTTACAATGGTATCCTCACAATTTGGATACTCTTAACTTTAAAAAGGCTGTTAAGAAAGATGGCCCTAGAGGGGCATTTGCTGAACAACTGCTAGAATCTATTTCCATTGAAGTAAACTGCCCTCAGGATTGGAAGGACTTATGCCCAGCCGCTCTTTCTCCTTCCACCTATCTTAAATGGAAGGCCTTTTTCTATGATGAATGTGAACAACAAGCTGAGAGAAATAAAATAAACAACGCACCCTTCTGGGGAAAGGAAGTTTTACAAGGTGAAGGCCATTTCAGTGACCCCCAGATACAAGCCACGATCACAGGTTCTTACTTTGACCAGGCGCAAACTCCCTGCAGAGGGTGGATCTCAGTCTCTGCAAGGCTGTAAACATAAGGCTGTAGAAGATCTCACTCCGTTTATAGTCAGGGTCACCAAAGCGGTTGAGAACAAAATTACTGATCAGACTGCCCAGGCCATTTTAATTAAAGAACTAGGCTGGGAAGGTCTTAACAAAGAACATAAAGCTGCCGTTGCACCTGTTAAAAACAAACCTTTAGAGGATTGGATTGTAGCTGCCCAAGATCTTGGCACAGCCACGTTTGAGGCCTCGGTAATGGCTTCAGCCTTGGCGGTGATGCTTCAGCTGGTGCTTCAACCAGCGCTTAAGACAGACTTACCGCCCAGTCAGGCCACTGTACCCTGGCATACTGCTGCTCTCTGCTGGCATTGCGACCAACCGGGCCACCTTAAAAGAAACTGCCCTCAATTACCTTCTGTTCCCACTGACTCTAAAGGGCGCCCCTCAGCTGTTTGTCCCCTCTGTAAAAAGGTGTTTCATTGGATGAGGGACTGTAAATCTAAATACTCTGCCACCGGTGAGCCTTTAAATGGCTTGTGGAGCGCCTCCCAGCCCTGACCCCAAGGGAGGAGCGCTCCTTTTCAAAACAAACGGACATAAAAGAGCCTGGGGTCTTTTGGACCATTCCTATGGGTCCCCAAATTAAGCCACATATTCAGATCAAGATTAACAAAAAGATTTTTAGAGGTATTGCTGACACTGGTGCTGATGTTACCTTGTTAAGAGAGGAAGAAATTCCTCTAGACTGGGAGACAGTTCCCTGCCCACAGGTCACTGGTGTAGGTGGGCTAACTGATAGCAAGTCCTTAAAAAACCCTGTCATTTGGGAAGATACTGATGGTAACAAGGGGTGAACACAGCCTCTGATAGTGACTGGTCTCTCTCAAAACCTAATTGGCAGGGATATTCTCGCAAGTGCTGGAGCAATAATCACTACTGATAAAAAGTCCTTTATCATGACAGGTTTGAGAATCAGCTTGCCAACCCCATGCTAAACACCTTTCAAGAGCACCCTGAACATCTTAGGTTCCACCAATCTGCCAAAAGCCTCGTTTACTTTTTCCAACACTTCCTATTGAAATGTGCAAACAGATTATTAGAGACTGTCAAAGATGGGCTCCCCTTCTGCCTCTGGGTCCATTACAACCCACAGGGGTAAACCCAAGAGGACTTAAGTCCAATGCTTTATGGCAAATAGATGTCACTCATCATGTTCCTTTTGGTAAATTAAAATATGTCCATGTCACTATAGATACCTAATCTGGTTTCCTGGTAACCTCTGCAGCTTCTAGGGCGTCTACTAAACATACAATATCTCATCTTCTAAAATGTTTTATGACTATGGGTGTCCCACTGTCTATCAAAACTGATAATGGCCCTGCATATAGCAGCAAAGGATTTCAAATGTTTTGTTCCAGTTGGAATATTAAACATATCACTGGGATACCCTACAACCCACAAGCTCAGTATAGTAGAGCGCTGCCATAGAGATCTGAAGTCCCTGTTACTAAAACAGAGGGGGAAATATGCCTCCCCCCACGATGCCTTACATAAGGCTCTTTTTTTTCCCCACTATTTTCTTATTAATATACAAATGTAATACATAGTATTTACAAGGAATTTGGGTGTTTCGTACATCTATGTATCATATCAAGTTTACAATCACTTCCCATTTTCTACCCTCCCACCACCTCCCTATCCCTTCCCCCGACTCCAGCTATCACTTCATATGGTTCCAAAGAATGTCTGTGTTCTGTGTTTTCCAAGTCAGAGAAACCATACAGTGTTTAACATATTAATCTTCCACACCTAAGTCATTTCACTCTAAGTCAGCTTTCTATTCTTTGAATGGGTCACAGTAGTTAAATCTTGATGCCTCTTCTCTGAATCCAACCAATCCCTTTATTGGGATACTTTCCAAAAGTTTTTCTATATTTTGCTATATCTTTGTTGTTATTCTTAAACCTGGCCTTACCCACCAGTTCACATTAGAAAATAACTACAAGCATGTAGTTCAATAGACTAGTAAATTTGGGAAAGAAGAAGCAAAAAATTAAATTTCAAATGCCTTAGCTGAATATTGGAAGGTGCATACTTGTACATTCACAGGGTTATCTTTACATCAATCAGTTTCCTTAGGATAAATTGTCATCAGTGACCTAATAAGCGAATTGCTACAATAAAACAAAGTTAAAACTATATCACATTGCTACATTAAATGAACTTAAATATATACCACATAAATATACTTAAAGTGACAGATATGAAGGCAAATTTAGTTATTTCAGAATTTTTTAACTTTCATAACCTATTTACTGGTATTTCACTGATTACTAACCTACTTTTTTCTCAGCTCATTCTCCTCTAGCTGTTGTCACTTTTCCTCTGGGGTCATTGGTGTCGCTGGTCTCCCTTTCACTTTTTAAGTTTCCTTTAAGTATTCTCTGTAATACTGGCTCAGTGGCTGCAAATTCCTTTAAGCTTTCTCTATCATGGAAAGTTTTAAGTTCTCCCTTTAAATTAAAAGATAATTTTGCTGGATATAGCAGTCTTGGTTGGCATTTATGTTCTTTTAGTGCTTGGATAACATTGCTGCATGATCTCCTTGCTTTTAGAGTTTGGATTGAAAAATCAGCCGTTATCCTGATGGGTTTATCTTTGTAGGTCACCTTCTGTTTTTCTCTTACCGCTTTTAGTATTTTCTCTTTGTGTTGGGTTTCTAGAATTTTAATTATGATGTGTCGTGGTGAGGATCTCTTCTGATCAAAGTTATTTGGCGTTCTATATGTCTGTAATAGTTCCATGTTCATTTCTTTTCTTAGATTTGGGAAATTTTCCTCCATTATTTCATTAAACATGTCCTTTAAGCCTTTTGTTTTGTCCTCAGTCTTCTCCTGGACTCCCATAATTCCGATGTTGTTTCTCTTTGAATCATCTGTCAGCCATTGTAATGATTCGCTTTCTTATTACTTTGTGTTCTTCATGGCCTGTATGTTGCAGCTCAGTCACTTTATTTTCTAGGTCTGACATTCTATTCTGAAGTTGTTTAAAGTGGTTGCTTATTATTTCCTGTGTGTTTTTTATTTCCTGAATATCTGCATTCAGTTTTTCTGTATCTCTTTTGTGTTCTTCTCTAATTTCTTCTTTTGTCTTCATTATCTTCTGGTATATTTCTTCTTTGGTCTCCTCTAGTTGCTTTTCAAGGCTTGATTTTTGCTTATCTATGTATTGGTGTAGCTCTTCTGCTGTTTTATTTCCTGCTTTAATTCACTGATTATCTGGGCCCAGAATTTACCACCCTTTTTGCCCTTTTCTTTGGATTCTGCAATTTCAGTATCCCTGGTATCATGTTCAGGGGTTTCAGGTCTTTTTTTAAATGAGATTTGTTACCATGTTTCCCCATGGTCCTGCTACCTCTGGCTGTCTCTGGTGCACAGGAAAGAAAATGGCGCCTGCTGGCGTCACTGCCTGAGATGGCTGCTGAGCCCTGTTTCTGATCTGGGATCCCGGGGCCTTTTCTAGGGGGAGCACACGCTGCGTTTGTAGTGCACACACCCGTTGGTTGGTGTTTCTGAGGTTGGGGTCGCCACCTGCCCGACATTTCCCACTTCTCTGGACCTGTGCTTACCTCAGGCTGAGGTTCTGGCCTCTGGACCTTGTCTGTGGTCTGTGGGTGCCGGCAGCTCGGGGCCGTGCTGTGTCGGCTGCTTCTTTCCTCTTCTTCTGATGTGGCTTCAGGATTTCTGACCTGCCCACAGCCTCCTCTCTCTTGTTGTGTGCTCCGTCCTCTCCCAGCTCCATCAGATTTTCAGGTCCCCGTGACCTTTCGTCTGTCCTCAGCTGCCTGCAGCTCCAGCCATTTGCAGCCAGCCTGCTGCGGCTTCCTGGGCTGCTGAGATTTTTTTTTCTCTCCTTTTGATGATCCTTAGGAATTTCTGGCCTCCCGCTGGCCGCCTTTCAGTTGCTGGGGGTGCTCCTCTCTTTCCTAGCTACACCAAACACACTTTTTCTAACTAAATTCTTGACTTTTTAAGCGAGTCGGTAAGGAGACATCGTGCACGGCTGTTACTCAGCTGCCATCTTGACCAGAAGTCACAAGGCTCTTTTTACACTCAATTTTCTTACTTTCCCTAAAGATTCCTCAGAAATACCTGCCCATAAACATTGGGCCCCATTAACTGGACCTTCTGTGCTACCTTTAGTGGCCTGGAAAGATGTCACATCCAATTCTTGGAAAGGGCCAGGTACATTGTTAACTTCCGGGAGAGGTTTTGCTTGTGTGTTTCCCCAGGATGAACCGCAGCAACCAATCTGGGTCCCCGCCCGGCTCGTCCACCCCTGGCTCTCCACAACCACCCACCGAACATGTAAAGCGACTGACACTGGAGGAACAACAGAGACTTCTGCGACACAAGACAGCACTACCCAAAGGAAAACAACATAAGGCCACGTGGGGTGATCTCAAGGGCCCCACGGAGCAGGCCGTGAGACTCACTCCTACTTCAGGACCCTTGTCTGGCCCAGTGATGGTTACTCTTCTTTGTGCAGCTTTAACAGCCAATAGTAAAGCCGAACACTGAAATGAAAGGTCTGAGACTGTCCCATGGCAGAGATGTATAAGTGAAAAGACTGTTTGGACTAATATAACTGGGACTTCTCTCTGTATCTTGAACTGGTCAAATCCAATGGACATGTCCTCCTCTTATACTTCCTCTCCCAAGTCCCCCACCAGTGTTGCTGAACATGCACTGTCAATGGGAACGTGATGGCCTGATTCTGGACAGAGACAATTGTGTATTTGAAAATTGGGAGTGGCTATGGATGAGACAGAGCATCATCCTACAAATATGCTTACAAAACAAAATGTCACTGCTTGTGTTGACACCCTCTATGTATTGTTGGTAGTGTTACCGATATTCTTAATCAGTTAAAAAATGTTTCCCTCCTGGCCAGATCTTTCCCACGTTATATGGATTGATTGTACTGGGAAGAATGTTATTGATTTTATGTTTGATTTTTCCTTGTGTTGTTCGCAGTGGAATGGAAGATTTTAAAACTCTGGACGCTGACATTTCATGGTCTTAAGCTACATGGCAAACCCCCTGGTTTTGGTGTATAATCAGGCTGGTAGTCAGAGATGGGTAAGATTTCTCTACAGTTAGGACAATCTAAGACAGGATACAGGCCACGCTGCATGTAGTCCAATGACGGGTAAGTCCTAGCTGTGAGAGGAACAACGTAAGACAGGCACAATCTCACACCAAAAAAAGCTTTGCTTTAAAAAATGAAAAAGGGGGAGATGTTGGGGCCTTCAGGGCTGAGGAGCCTCAGCAGCTCAGCATCACTGACCTTGGCAGGAAGAAGTGTTACTGCTTGTAATTTGAGCCAGGTGGTGTTTTGCTTAAACACTAGAACTGCTCCTTATCACATCCTCCTTCCTCTACTCATTTCCTCCCCCTGGGCGACAACCCCCGCCCCCCCAACACTGGATAAGGCCTTGCTGATTGGCCCAAGATAGCTCCCTCAGTCTGTTTAAGCCCCTGTACTTCCTAAATAAAGTGAGACTGCGTTCACTGACACGACTCCCAGAGTGTCTTACTCTGTTGTCCGACCCCTCCTCGGCTGTTCCAGGGCGTCCCTGTGGGAAGGAGACCACTACAAGTCACCCTCTGTTTTTCTCTTACAGCTTTTAATATTCTCTCTTTGTATCGCATCTCTAGTATTTTAATTACGATGTGTTGTGATGTTCTCTTCTGATCAAAGTTGTTTGTTGTTCTATATGCCTACAGTAGTTCCATGTTCATTTCTTTCCTTAGATTTGGGAAGTTTTCTTCCATAATTTCATTGAACATGGCCTTTAAGCCTTTTGTTTTGTCCTCAGTTTTCTCCAACACTTCCATAATTCTGAGCTTGTTTCTGTTTGAGTCATCCATCAGCTGTTGTAACCATTCTCTTTCTTCCTTTTTTGTTTCGCTCTTTATGGCCTGTACATTCCCCCTCAACCATTTTATCTTCTAGCATACTCTACTCTCAAAAGGTTCAAACTGGTTACTTACTCTTTCCTGGGTGTTTTTCACATCTTGAAGGTCTGCTTTTAATATTCTTATATCTCTCCTGTATTCTTCTCTAATTTCTTACATTACCTACATTATCTTTGGTTAATATCTTCTTTGTTTTCCTCTTATGTCTTGTCAATGTTTGCTGCTAGCATATTTATGTCTCAGCATAGATCTTGCATTTCCTGTTTCAATTCTAAGTATATGTAGGCCTGATTGCATTTTTCATCTTTGGATTCTGCTATTTCAAGATCCGTGGTATTGTTTTCTGGAGTGCCAGGTCCTTTCTGTAGATTTACTATCATGTTTCTTCATGGTTCTGTTACAGTTATAGTCCTGTATTGTTGTTCTGTTACAGTTATAGTTTCGGTATTGTTGATGGCCTCTGTATCTTTTCTTGAGATTAAATTAGACTCTAAGTGTTACCAGGCTGTCTCTGGGCCCAGGAGGGAAGGCCCAGTCCCAAGAGCTCACAGGTGCAGGCGGAGCTCTGGTGGCAGCTACCTGGCTATCTCTGGCACGCAGCTAGTTTTGATTTTGAGACAAGGTCTTGATAGGTTGTCCAGGCTTACCTTATATTTATTATCTTCCTGCCTCAGAATCCAAGAATGCTGGGATTATAGCCCTGCAACACCAGCACTGGCTTGAGTATTCTATTCATTTTCCACTACTTTCTTCTGCACAGATATCAGTTGGTTCATGAGGTACTTCCCCATGCCCTATGGTACTGGCCCAAACCTCAGGGCCTTCTACTACTAAGCTAAATCACCTACCCTTTCAAATTTTATTTTGAAGGGATCGAGGAATAGCTCAGCAGTTAAAGTGCTTGCCTAGCAATCCAAAGGCCCTAAATTCAATTCTACAGCACCACATAAGCTGGGAACACTGGCACATGTCTATAATCCTGAGGCATGGTAGGCTGAGGCAAGAGGAATGCCTGAATTTGAGGCCAGCCTGGGCTATGTAGTGAGTTCAGGATCAGTGGACTACACAGTGAGACCCTATCTCAAAAAAAAAAAAAAAGGAAATGGGGGCTGGAGGACTAGCTCAGCAGTTAGTGTGCTTGCCTAGCATGCTCAACACTCATCTGATTTCCCAGCACCTCATAAAGCTGGGTTTGGTGGTGCATGCTTGTAATCCCAGCCCTCGGAAGGCTGAAGCAGAACTGCTGTGAGTTCAGGACCAGCTTGGACTGCAGAGAGAGACCCTGTCTCAAAAAAACAAAAAACAAAACAAACAACAACAACAAAAAAAAAACAGGGGCTGGAGGAATGGCACAACAGTAAAAGCACTTACCTGGGTTTGATTCCCCAGCATGACATAAAGGTGGGCGTGGGGGTACATGCCTGTAATCCCAGGACTCTGGAGGCTGAGTTAGGAGGCTTGCCTTGAGTCCAACGCCAGCCTGAGCTCCAGTGAGCTCAGGCTGAGCCAGGGCTATAGAGTGATACCCTGTCTCAAAAAAACCCAACCCAACCCAAATCAAACAGCTTTTGATGCTGAAGAGTAAGACAGGGTTCGCAGAAGAGCAAGAGTCTGCAGTCACTAAGGTTCTGTGGGACGTTTCTTTTGGTGGAGGTACTGGGAATCAAGCCAGGGCCTTCACACTAAGCTACATTCCTCACACATTTTTTTTTTTTTTTGATTTTGAGACAGTCTCAGTCTCTACATTTCCCAGGGTGTGCTCCACCTTGCGATCCTCATGCCTCAACTTTCCTGAGTGCTTGGATTATGGGTCTGGCTCATGTGAAGTACAGCCATGGGCACTGCCCAAATCGTTAGAGGGACAGCCCAGTATCCCACTTGTCTGTGGTACAGTGCAGGCCCTGGAGGTGAGATGGGCCAGGCCTGTGGGGCCAAGTCTCCCTGGGCAGTGCAGCCCTGGCAGGTTCTCCACCTTCCATGCCAGTTCCCTCATTTACACTGGGGATGTATCTCCACAGCTTTGTGGGATTGCTGAAATGAGGTGGTGTGTACGGGTACAGCATGGCACATGGCTCACAGAGGTGGCTGTTGTCGTGACTGTTGGTACAGGTCAGGATCTCTTTGAGAGGTTAACACCTGGCTCCAGTCAGTCAGGACGGTGAACTTGTGAACACCATGACCCGTGGTGCCCCTTCCAGTCCCCACACCTGGGGGGCTATATGCTTTAGTGCATTTGAGTTTTGCCATCTGTCATCCAGGATGGACTTTATGAGTTCTCATCTATAGAAAAGGCAGTGTTCCCATGAGGAGAAGCAGCAGAGCCAGGTGATGGGCCTCACAAAGGTGCTCATACCAGCAAGAAGCCACTGAGCCATTGCCAGGGTGTCAGGCATGTGAGGACAACAAAGAAACAATTATAAGCAATATGACTTTATTTAATTATTTTGGAAGGCCCCCTCCCCCCATAATGTCTGAACCCAAAGGTACCTAAAAATGGCCAAAAATATTTTAAAATAATAGATGTGAAGTCACTTGTAGCTCACTGTAATACAAATGCTGTGGGCCAGCAGCCAGCGACTTGCTGTGCAACTGTGTCAGGCACCAACTGTGGCCCTGGGGAGGCGCCTGCCCGGGTCTGGCCGGCAGTCTTGGAGCTGCAGGTGGTACCTGGGTGCTTGCTGTCACGGCTCATTTTGCTGGCTGTCTGTGGCAGAGGCAGGCCCGGAGCCCTGGCCCTTGTTGACGTCACTGATGCACACCCACTGCCCATCCACTGATTCCTTCCATAGGGTCACCTGCAGGTCAGCAAATACAAGACTGTCATATTCCCTCTACAACCATGTCCTCTGCTGCCCCACTGTCCTCCTACAGAAATACTGCTAAGAACCAGTGTGCTGGCACTCTAGGGGGCTGAGGCAGGAGAATGACAAAATCATCGAACCTGGGCAACTTAGTGAGGACATGTTAAAAAAAAATAGACAAAAAACAAAAACCAGAGCCAGGGATGTACCTCAGTGTGGAGACTTGAGTTCAATCCCCAGTATCACAACAAATAAAACAAAAAAGCCTTAAAAAACAAACAAACAAACAAAACAATGCAACTGCCCAGAAGCTTGTAGAAAAAGAACACTTACATTGGTTTCCCTACTGAAATCTCCTCAAAATGAAGACAAAGGAACAAAATCACAGATAAAAGCAAACAAGAATAGCAACAAATGATGACCAAATACGCTGTTTAAATTGACAGAGCGTAGGGTGGCGCGGAACAGCACTTCCCCAGAGTTGACTTGGCTAGGGCATGTAGGAGCTTGGGAGAGAAGAATGGCACAGCAGGGCATCTAGTGAATCCTTCCAGTTTCCCCAGACCAAGTGGTGAATTTCACTTTCCTGAAGCCATAGAGGAGCTGCACTTCCTCCACCCTGAGATTATCCACATTTTTGTGCATCTGAAGAAGCCAGTCATTGAGTCATCTCATAGCCCCAGCTCACTGAGAGCCATAGCACAGCTCCAGTACTCCCCTCCTTGTTCTGAGTCTATGTAGGGAATCCCCAGACCCCCTCCACAATATCGTGAACAGGTCCCCTCACGTCCTTGGAAAAAAGCCTTTTTTTTCCTCTCTTGTTTTACTCAATAAGCTTTTTCTTGCTTTACTCTGAACTCCATCTGCTTTATTCTAAACCATACAAGAGCCCATAGACCTGGGAACCTTCCAGCTACTTCTGTAGGGACAGTGGTGGGGGTGGGAGGGGGTGTCTCAACACAACTCCTGGGCCACTTGACTGGAGTTCTGAAGTGAAGCTGGTAGTCTGCATCTTACCAACTTCAATAATGCTGAAGTTCAGAAGCTACTGTGGCCCAGGAAGACACACACTAATCAGGATGGTCAAGGTGTGTTCAACCTTGCCATTTTTTGAATAAAGGGAAACTGTCCTTTTATACATAATAAAATAATATATAGAAATTAATACATACAAGTACTAAAATTTCCTTTTAAGAGTATTTCATTGTAACCTTTACAAAAATCAAGGGCAAAAAAATGGTGGGCTGCAGGCTGGACACCCCTGTAGTAACCAATGTCTGTATCACAGTAACTGCAAAAGGACACAGCATGAGCTGAGAAGGGCTGCCCCTAGAAACCAGAAATTAAGAGGTTATATTTTTAAAAACCTGTAATCTAATAAAAACTATTCTAAGGTATATACATGTACTACTGCAATAAAAAATAGGAATAAAAATATATTCCATCTTTTCACATGGAAGGCTATGGAGACAGCAGCAGAGGTAAGCATACATACATAGTTCAGGAAGAAGAAATCTAGAAGTCCAGTGGTCAATGGCAGCAGATTCAACACTGTATACAACCATATACACCCATGCCTGGGAACGTTACTACAGAGCTGTCTGAGCCAAGCCTAGGTCCTAGGCCTGTCCTGGGGCCAGTAAACCTGAGGTCCAGAACTGACTGGCCCTCTCTGGAAGTAAGAAGGGTGTCGAGCTGGTCTCTGAGGGGTACCCCCACCTCAAATCCCAGTTTCTATGATGGGGCTGTTAGAGCTTTCTGGGACCACCCACCACATGCAAGGGACCCAAGGCCAGAAGGAGTGGCCTCTGGAGGTTCTCCCAGGATCTGCATGGAGCCACTGCTCAGCATTCTCTCAAGTGGAAACAATCTAGGTGTCTAACAACCAATAAACAAGATGTCGTCTATATAGCATCTCATTCATCTTTAAAAATGGAAAGGTGGTCTGCAATCCAAGCACAAAGAGAGACAGAGGCAGGGGGATTCTCAGTCCCTCCTGTGCAATTTGTGAAGATCCTGCCTCAAACTAAAAGGGTTGAGAATGTAATTAAGTGGCAGAGTACCCCTGGGTTCTAATCTCAATTCAAAACAAAAACAAAACATACAATACAAGGGTGAAATCTGAGCACATTATGCTGAAGCAGTTAAGAGTCACTGAGACAGACAGGGCCAGGAGTTACTTTATGGATACAAAATTTTATTTTTACAAATTGAGAGATCTGGACATCAGCTGCATAATTATGTGAATGTATGCCACAGCTCAATCCCAGGTCTGGAATCCCAGCACTCTGGGAGGCTGAAACAGGAAGATCACAAGTTTGGGCCTAGCCTGGGCAACTGAGTGATTTAGTGAGACCCTATCTGAAAACCAAAATTAAAAACTGGACTGGGAATGAAGTTCAGTGGGAAGGTACAAGGTTCAACTCCCCAATGTTGGAAAAGAAAGGCAGGAAGAAAGATAAAGAAAGAAAGAATGAAAACCAGTGCTAAATCTTATGCATAGTTTGCTACAACCAAACAAATGCCAGCCAGAGATCTGGTGGCACATGCTATAGCCTCAGCGCTAGGAGAGGCCAAGGCAGGAAGACTGCACGCTTGAGCCTAACAATGGCAACTGAGTAAGGCTGTCTCAAAATCATAACTAAAACCTGGGCTGGGGCCTCACCCCTCTTCCAAGGTGTGCTGACCTCCTATGCAGAGGGCACTGTGTCACAGGTGGCCCTAGGGCCTTCTCCCAGGCACGTGCTGTTTTCCATTTTTCCAGCCCTCTCACTCCTATGCTCTGAGCCACTGCTAGTTTTACTGTTTTTACCTCACCCTTCTCTGTATGGCTTGATGGCCCAAGTAAGCAGCAGATACAGAGGAAGTTCGTAAGAAGTCCTTGTATATTGTACTGATTAAAAATAAAATAAAATAAACGTCTCAGTTTGCACAAGGCGGTGGCATGGGCAGAGAACACAGCAGTGAGCACCCGTCTGCAGTGCACCCTGACGCTGTGCTGGGCTGGCAGAAGGAGGCCCCAAGCACCCCCCCCCCCACTCCCTCCTCTACATCAAGGCGAGCTCCCGCCCCTTCCCTTTGCTTGAGCCACCATGGCCCACTTCAACAAGGGCCCTTCCTATGGGCTCCCACTTAAGTCAAGAACAAGATGACCTCCAAGTACGATCACCAGGCAGAAGATCTTTGTAACTGGATAGAAGAGGTGATGGGCATGAGTGAGCATTGGCACCAACTTCCAGCTGGGCCTAAGGGATGGCATCATCCTCTGTGTGAACTTGTAAGCAAGCTAAAGCCAGCCTCTGTGAAGGTCAACGAGTCCTCATTAAACTAGCCCCCGTTGGAGAATACTGGCAAGAACATCAAAGCCATTCAGCCTTATGGTATGAAGCCACATGATATATTTGGAGCAAATGATCTTTTTGAGAATGGAAACACGACCCAGGTTCAGACTACACTGATGGCTCCAGCAGGTCTGGAAAAAACAAAAGGATTCCATATAACCACTGACATCGGCGTTAAGTATGCACAAAAGAAAACAAGACGTTTCGATGACGGAGAATTAAAGGCTGGCCAAAGTGTAATGGGTTTACAGATGGGAACCAACAAATGTGCCAGTCAGGCAGGTATGATAGCCTATGGAACTAGGCAGCATCTTTAGGATCCCAAAACGCAAACTAACAAACCTTTTGATCAGAATACTGTTAGTCTGCAGATGGGTACCAACAAAGGGGCCAGCCAGGTGGGGATGTTACCACCAGGTACCAGAAGACACATTTATGATCAGAGGACAACTCAACAATTTCTCTACAGATGGGTATCAACAAAGTGGCTTCCCAGAAAAGAATGAGTGTGTATGGGCTTGGGCAGCAAGTGAATGACCCCAAATACTGTACTGTTCTGACAGACCCATCATTCACCATGGAAACCAAGGCACAGTACAAATGGGTCCGAAATCAGTCATCATGATCATCAGGCTGAATTCCCAGATGATTACCATGGAGAGTACCAGGATGACCTAGAGTGCCACTATGGTGACTGAGGCATTATGAGACCCACTCAGAAAAGTTCAGTGTTTAGTCCATTTTTTTAATTCAGTGAGAACCAAACTAGCCTTGGAGTAATTTTTATCATCTTCCTGAAATACTTTCATGGTTACTGTACCTAAGAACAACTGCATTATGTACATGTTTTTTTTTTCTGCCTCTTCCCTAAATAGTTGCCTTTTAGTGCTGCAACAGTTAAATCCTACAGCATAACCAATATCTTGCAATATTAAAGTAAAAAGAAACACTGTGAAAGGGAAGTACTCCTGCACAGACAATTCTTTTATTAAAAATCTATGCATTTTTACAATCTTATACTTAAACTGGTATTTTATGTATTTATCTTTTTGAGTTTTGCTCTGTAGCCCAGGCTGGTCCTGAACTCAATAGAGGTCAAGCTGGCTTTGGACTCAAGGCGGCAACCCTCCTGCCTCAGCCTCCTGAGTGCTGGGATTTACAAGCATGCGCCACCACGCCTGGCTTATGTGGTGCTGGGGAATCAAACTTGAGCACTTGTCCAGCAAGCACTTTAACCACTGAGCCATTCCTCCAGCCTAAACTGGTATTTTCAAATAGTAGGAAACCTTTTTTTTTTTTTTAATACAGTTTAGTGTATTTCTACATGGAAGACTAAACTCACACTTATTGTTGTATGTGATCTTTGCCAATCAACTTCATATCTACATATCAATGTTTCTAAAGTACTGTTTGCTAATTTTAAAATAAAGTCATGATTTTTATGTATTTGTGATTATACGTGCACTCATACTTTTATTCAAGGTGACAGGACCTTTTCAGTGGTGTTTCTACAGGAGCATGTACAAAAGTGGCCTGCAGAACTGGGCGGTACATTTGCAAGATCTCCATTTGTGCCAATGTATCACTGTAGAGTTGCTGTTTTCTTCAACTGTATTTACTGCTGCACTTCTCAGCATAAACTTGGATCCCACTGTATTTTTCTAAAAGTATTTTTTGAGTGTCAAAAAATAAATAAATAAAAACAAACGTCTCTTTAGTCTTTTGGACTAAACCCCAGAACCTTTCCACTTTAGTTTAAAAGTTTTCTTGAAGTGTATACTGTTTTTGGGGGAAGTATCTGAGTGTTGTCCCAGAGAGGAGGCAGCCAAACTTTGATAAAGGTGACCAGCTACAAGGGCAGCAGCTCCAGAGCTGTACTGGCGTTGCCACTAGGGATTCTGTGACCCCTTGCTCAGTTTCCTGTGTAAAAGAAGTCCCAATGCATCAAAGGCTGGGGGATTTCACGATGTAATTTAGAGACACGCTCAAAACACGGTCCTCATACAGACCCCCTCTGAGACGGGGATGGGACTGCCAGCTGCATATTCTAGTGGGTATGGGAAGGGCCATCAGAGCCTGTCTGCTAGGCCCTGGAAATGGGATGTACCTTGTTATCTCCACCTGAGACAGCCAGGATGTTGGCTGTGATGGACCAGCTCACGTGCCACACAACGTCGTTGAACTTGTGCAGCAACTTAGGTGACCACATACTGCCTGAGGCATCATCACAGGTCCAGATGAAAACGCGGCCATCCTAGGAAGATAAGCTCAAAGTCAGGAGGGAGGGCAAGAGTCCACCCTACTTGGAGCCACCCTAGACCTCTGGCAGGGTGAGGTGCACAGCACAGCACCCCTTTGTGGCCATGGCTTTGATGGCCAGTGTCTAGTCCAGCACTCTCACTTCAGCCCCCAGTGGAGGGTCCCTCAGGTCCCTTTGCTCACTTCAGTCACAGCTATGCACTTGGCTAATGCCTCTGCTCAGGTACTTGCTCCTGCTTTCCCTTTAGCTGCCAATTTTCTCATCTGAATAGTCAGAGCTGCTTAAAGCCAAGCTCAGAGGAGGAAGACAAAGTAGAAAAACAGAAAAATTATAAAAATCTGGAGCAAATAAAAGAGATTGTACTGGTAAAGGAGGCCTGGCTCCCTCACTTTCACTGGTGGTAGCCCACTCTGAGCTCCTGGAATGATCTGTCTGGGTAGGACGGTTGGGTACAGACATCCAGGGTCTCAGATCATCCCACTCTGCCCGATCCTTGCTTGGGGACAAGAACAGCATTCAGATCTGTATTCTCTGCTAATTTCGTGGCCCAATGGGGAAACCGGCCTTGAATTTAGCCTAAGAAGGTGCCAATTCTATTGTAGTCACTATCACTGCATGATAGCCTGCCATGGATATCCTTTGATGCTGCCCTGGTCTCAAGGTGCCCACTGCTCTCCCTTCACCTTCCCAGGGGGCCCACCCACTCTGAGATGAAAGGTCGACAGACTTCCACAACTCAGGACATGGGTGCTTTCTGGTCCAGGCTGACCTGGGAGCAGCTGGCGATGGTGCTGGCAGGCAGGCCGATGGAGGGGGCCCAGGCCACGTCTCGAACCCAGTCGCTGTGCGCCTCTAGCTTCTGTTCCTCCTTCCACTGGCCGTCCTCCTCTTCCCTGTAGAGATTAGAGGAGGGTCCTGGGGGGCAGCAGGTGTGCTCACCTCATCCTCCTACTCCATGGCTGTGCCAGGGCCCAAATACCACCTTCCCTATTTCACTAGAGCCTCTAGGAAAGGTTCTGTTCCTCTCTCTGCAGCTCCAGGTAAGAATTTGGTGATTAATAAAAGTGCCTGACAGATCACTAGTGGGGTGGGAGTAAGGTGACTTTGCTTCCTGTTTTTTTTTTTTTTTTTTTTTTAAAGACAGGGTCATGCTATGTAATCCAGGCTGGTCTTGAACTCATTCTGTAGCACAGGCTGGCATTGAATTCACTGTCATTCTCCTGACTCAGCCTCCACAGTGCTGGTATTACAGGAGTGTGCCACCACACCCAGCTTTTAAGCAGTGCTGGGGGATCAAACCCAGGGCCTTGCACACACTAGGCAAGCACGCTAATTAATGAGCTACATCCCAGGCCCTGACCTTGCTTCTTGTGGATCGTGACTGAGCTGCAGCAGGCAGGGTAAAGAGTAGACATGTCCCCACAACTCACTCACTTCCAGAGCTTGATGAGGTTGTCACAGCCGCCAGATGCAAATTTCTTGATGTAGTTGGGTTTTTGCCCAGATGGTTGGTCTATGAGGCTTCCAGGGACTACAGCAGGAGCCCAGCTGACAGCATTGCAGCCGATCTGCACAGGGGTGTGTGGTGACTGCCTTTAGGCTCGCAGCAGAACACTGTTCTACATACAGCTCAAGGCTGCTGGCCCTTCCTTTCCTGGCTAATAAGCAAGAACTAGCTGCTCACAACGGCCCCGGAGGCCTGGCTGGACAGAGCTTGCTCTAAGAGTAGGAACCAGTAACTCAAACATTACCTTTTACAAACACTTGAAAAGAGGGCACCCTGGATCCTATTAAAACTACAGCGGAATCAGAAAACCACATAAAATAAAAATATGGCTTAATAAATTACTCCACAGCACTCTTATAACCACTGCCAGGTCAAGAAATGAAGCTGCCCTTACCTAGCAGCCTCATTATTACATCCCATCTGATCCCAGCCTTAACTTCTCTTCCTCTTCCTGCCCAGTAACTGCTACCCAGACTTCTCATTTCTTCCTGCTTTCCCCACCCTGCTTTGGGATCCAAACATGCTTCTCTAGACACTACAGGGTAACAGGGTGTATACCAAGGTTACTATACATATAAAAACACTAAAACAACATAAAAATGTGTTTGCTAAGGATTAACTTGTTATAATTGAAATAAAGCTAATGCTATGAAAAAAATTATATAAGCACTAAATTCAATTTATAAGGGTCACATGACAAATTAACAAACTTCTGAGACAGCCTGCCAGTTAATTTCAGCACTTTTAGAGGCTGAGGTGGGAGGATCACATGTTTCGATCTCGGCTTAGGCAATTTAGCAACTTGGTGAGACCCTGTCTCAAAATTTGAAAAAAGGGCTGGGGTTGTAGCTCAGTGCAAAGACCCTAGGCTTATTTTCAAATAACAAAAAATTTTCAGAGGGCAGGATTTTTTATATCATCTCATCACATCTGACTGTTTTCCCGGTAAAGAGGCAGAACCATCCGACCTGTGGTTTCAGTGTGGATTTTGCTGAACTCAGTTTAGATGGTCCTCTGAAGTCTTGAAAATTGAGGTAAAATTCAACTGAGGTGTGTCCCTTGGGCAGGACTACAGGTGGCACGTGCTCCTACCAGAAGGCATGTGCTTTCACCAGGAGGCACATGTCAGACTGCCTGAGCACCTATCAACAGCTCAGACCTCTGTTAACTCACAGGAGGCTGCCAAGTGGGGACTCTGTCACTTCTGTCATTTACAACACAGAATGGTCCAAATGGCAGTTACTCCCCTCGCTCCCTTTGACTGTGGTTACCCAGGTGTACAGGATAGAGAACAAGGACCAGATAAATGCTTGATTCTTTTGAACCAGACCTTTCCAGTCTGTAAAGATGGCTCTTCCCACCTTGGGGACTCATTATGACCAGGTTGGACTCAAACTTCTGGGCTTGTGATCATCCTGTCACAACTTCCTACGTGGTGGGGACTAGAGGTGCATGCCACCTGCCTGGTTCCTCCTTTTCTTTTTAATGTCACTAGGAATCCAGGAGGATATACGCTTACCTGATGGGCTTCAGTTTACTCATTTTCTTCACACAGGTGTCCTGTCATGGCAATGTGACACCATTAGTGATGGTGCTTTGGACAGCCTAGTGTGTCAAAGTAGAGCTATTGCAATGTCTTAAACAGTTAAGTTTGAGGCTTGTTCTTTTTTGAGACAGGGTCTCACTCTGTAGTCCAGGCTGGTCCTGAACTCATTGGTTTGGCCCAGGCTGGCCTTGGACTCGGCATAATCCATCTGCCTCAGCCTCCCGAGTGCATGAGCCACCCTGCCCAGCTCTATGTGGTACTTAGGAATCGAACTCAGGACCTTGCCCTTGTAAGGGAAGGGGTTTAACTGCTGTGCCATTCCTCCAGCCCCAGTTTGAGGCTTTTACAGGTAAATAGATTCAACTTGAAATCACCATTCTCAGTGAAGTGAGTGAGACATAGAAGGTTAAATATTGAATGGTTTCTCTAATATGGAAACCCAGATTACAGTCATTTCACAGAACTAAAGGGGGTTAGCGGGAACTAGTGAGGAGGAGAAGGGTGTGGGAGGGTCAAAAAGGGAGAATTTGTAATTTTGATGCCAGATATATGTGCACAAAATAATCAAGTTCAATGTAAACATTATGTATTGCATATATACATATCAATAAGATGGAGGAAAATGAACTCAAGTTTTGGGGGTTAATTTTTTTTTTTTTTGAGACAGCGTCTCTCTGTAGTTCAGGCTGGCCTTGGTCTCATGGCAATCCTCCTGCCTCAGCCTCCTGAATGTTGGAATTACAGGCATGCGCCATCATGCCCAGCTTATATGGTGCTGGGGAACTGAACTCAAGTACTTAGCACTCGCACTGAGCTATTCCTCCAGCCCCTGGGGGCTAATTCCTTAAAGAGTGAGAGAGAGAAAGAAAGAGAGAGAGACAGAAAGAGAGAGCACGAGTGAGCTGTGGCCATTTCTTTCCTCCCTAATGTGACAAGACGTTCCAGGCTCACTGCATATATTTTCAGCCTCAGACCTGGAATCAGCCATTTCTCTTCTATTTTCTTTTTCTTTTTCTGCGACAGGGTCTCGCTCTGTAGCTCAGACTGGTATAGTCCAGGTAGGCCTTGGACTCAGGACAATCCACCTGCCTCAGCCTCTTGGGAGCTGGAATTACAGGTGTGTGCTACCACACCCAGCTTTATGTGGTGCTGGGGACTCAAACTCATGGTCTCAAGTGCTTTAACCACTGGGCCATTCCTCCAGCCTCATTTCTCTGGTTTATAATTTATTATTTTTTTTGTGACAGGGTCTTGCTGTGTAGTGCAGGCTGATTCGAAACTCACTATGTAGCCTAGGCTGACTTCAAACACACGCCAATCCTCCTGCCTCAGCCTCCTGAGTGCTGGGATTATAAGCATGTACCAACATAATCCACCTTATATAATGTTGGGAACTGAATCCAAGGTCTACTGCTGTGCTATTCTTCCAGCCCAGATGGATTATAATCTCAGTTTTAAGAGTTACTCCAAAATTACATGTTAGTTGGTCTCATTTCACATAAACCAGTCTCAAAATACTACTGCCCAAAGGACTGGTAACATCAAAGATGTTTGTGCACCTGTGTTTTTTTTTGGGGGGGGGGCGGGGAGGAAAAAGGGGGAAAGAGGCAGCAGTGGTGGTGGGGCCTAGGATTTACATGGTACTGAGGAAGGTCCAGGGACTCTGCATGGAGGTATATACCCTCAGCTTATTTTAATTTTTTACTTTGGTAGTGCCTCTGTAAGTTGCCCAGACTAGGCTTGAACCTGAGATCCTCCTGACCTCAGCCTCCCAGAACGCTGGGATTATATGCCTGTGCTATTAGGCCTAGCTGCACATGTTTTTAATAATGGTACCATAACATGTGACTGTCCTATTAAACCCTAATTTAGTCTTAGTCTTCCAAATTAACTGCATTTTCTTGTCATTCTTGTTGTCTGAAACTTATTCTGTAGTAGATACTTCATGAGGGGCATAGGCAAACAGCAGGCCCTGAATTCTTGCATTTTAACTACAGTTTGTGTTTATGCCCTGAAGTAAATTTAAAAATGACTTTTGTAGTGGTCAGTTTTTCACTGCTGGGATGAAATACCTGATACCCACAATATAAGGGAGAAAAAGGTTTAGTTTAGCTCACAGTTTTGGAAATTTCAGCCCCTGGTAGGCTCTAAGAAAGAGACATGGCAGAAGGGCCACAAACTGCTCACTTCCTGGTGGCTGGGAAGGTGGCACAGAGGAAGAGTGCCAGAGAGGAGGGGTCAGTACCCAGTGACCTACAGCCCACTGCCCCTGACTAGTCCTCACCCTGTGATAGCCCATTGGGCTATGAACTGATGCAGCTAGTGCTCTCACGGCTCAATCATCTCTCAAGGAGCCACCTGACCCCCTCAAGTTGACAAGATTACAACTTACACTGGAGACTGAGC
Organism: Ctenodactylus gundi; assembly: GCA_004027205.1. Lineage (NCBI taxonomy): Eukaryota > Metazoa > Chordata > Mammalia > Rodentia > Ctenodactylidae > Ctenodactylus > Ctenodactylus gundi. Next base: position 502,470 of record PVKB01000847.1, on the reverse strand, counting down.
CCAGGGCCTCTGCTTTGAGCTACATTCCTGCCCCTCTCTAATGTTTACTTGAGACAGGGTCTCACTGCGTTACTAAGCTTGTGGGACCGCTGTAGTCATTTCTCCTGGACTGAGCAGAAGTCTACTGTCCACTTGCTTCGACAATGGTATCTCAAGATCATGGCTCCAAAACGATGGCAAATGTGTGCTGGGACACTGTGTAGCTGGAGCAGCTGCAAAGCGGAGCCAGACCACCTCCTAGTCTACCTGACAGAAAGATGAACAGTACTTTTTTATCCACCTGTATTTTATGTAACTTTAATCAGCCAGTGTGTAAGTTTCGAGTCTGCTTTTTGTAAATGACTCACTGCTATTAAGCACTTTTTTTCACTCACTCTACCCTTTCTTCCATCCCATAAACACAAGTAAGAGCCTCTGCTAGGGGCTGCCTATGCAGTCAACCTACAAAACTCAGTCTTTGGACCCAGAAATTCAGTCTTACCTCCCTAAATTTGGAACTCTCCTGTTCCTGTGTGTGGAAGCTTGTTTGTATGATCTCCTGGCTTTTACCCTCTCCCAGCCTGCATTGCTCTAACTTTCTCTTTCACACCTGTGAACTTCTAGGGCTCAGTTCTGATTTCACTCACAGCAGCTTATGCTGTGAGGGGCTCTGTCTAAGGAGCAAGTCCTGAGGGCCACATTTCTTCAGCCTAGACCTGGTATATATGAGGGCAAAATTCCTTGCAGTGATTAAAGAGAACATATACAAATGTGAAGGGATGCTCAACACCATCTTTGTTTTGCAAAATACAAAACAAAATGCAAAGAACTTTAAAAGCTACTGGAACTGTAAAACCAGGGTTTAGCAGTTCCTCAAAGTCAAAAGAAGAATTCTATGTACATCTTACACCTAGGTATATAGCTAAGAGGACAAGAAACATGTTTACATAAGACTTATCCTTTGCTTGTTCTTTCTTTTATTCAAGTGTTCATGAGAACTCTAAGATACAGCAGGGACTCAAGAAATATGAGTCACCTCCACTGTTCAGGGTTTTCTAGTGGACTGTTTTAATCTTAAGGTCCAATGAACAGGAACATGGGAAACTAAGTTCCTATGATGCTTTCCATAATGCTGTTTGCTCTATAGGGTCCCAATGACTGCTGCAAGGCACGTCAATCTGCAGGCCCACACCCGAGAAGGTGGATGGTGGGCTGCAGTCTGAGCCCTCCTGGACTGGGGGTTCATGAGGAGCCAGTGCCAGCCCTTGCCCTGGTGAAGAAGGCAGAGCAGAGACTACAGGGTGCCCCCTCTATAGCCCCACCTGACCCACTGCCCAGCAGGGACCCACCCACCCTTCTTTAGGAGCCTACAGGAGACACAGGCATGGTAACAGTGCTATCCAGAGGCATGTAGTTGCTGCACTTACAGTGTGGGCATTGTTGATCTTCTTTACTTCCCACTGGCCTTCGCCGGTATAGGTCAGCAGGGAGATGGCCCCATCTGAGCTCCCGCAGGCCAGGATCAGGCCGTAGTCATGGGGGGCCCAGCACACTGAGTTCACTGCAGGATGTAGGGAGGCATGGTGAGCAGGCACAGAAGTGGCTGCACACCTGACTCCCTGGACCAACTACTTTGCAAAAAGCTGGTCCTGAACCCACTATGTAGCCTAGGCTAGCCTTGGACTCATGGCAATCCTCCTGCCTCAGCCTCCTGAGTGTGATGGGATTACAGGTATGTGCCACTATGCCCAGATTTATCCTCTGCCAAATTCTTTAAAATACTATGAGGATGGGAGCTAAGATGTGGGGGTATGTCAGGGTGAGCAGATGTAAATTTTTTTAAAACTAAGGATATTTAAAAACTTCTATTTTGCACTAATATTATTTCATAAAGCCTATCTTAAATAAGGGCATAGTAGCGCATGTCTATAATCCCAGCACTTGGCAGCATGACGCAGGAGGTCTGTTGTGAGTTCACGGCCAGCCGGGGCTAATACTAATTTAGGATCAGCCTGGGCTGGCTACAGAGTGAGACCTTGTTAAAAAAAAAAAAAAAAAAAGGAGGGGCTGGAGGAATGGCTCAGCGGTTTAAGTGCTTGCTTAGCAAGCGCTAAGTCAAGTGCTAAGTACCCGAGTTCGATTTCCCAGCACCACATAAGCTGGGCATGGTGACGCACACCTGTAATCCCAGCACTTGGGAGACTGAGGCAGGAGGACTGCCCTCAGACCAAGGCCAGCCTGTACTCCATAGTGAGTTCAGGACCAGCCTGGACTACAGAACGAGACCCTGTCTCAAAAAATAAACAAATAAATAAATAAATAAATAAAACAAGGGACATCAGCCTGAGTAAAAAGGCTTGTACACAAAATGAAAGGACCTCAACAACTCACTGTGCTGTTAATTCTCCTCATTTTGCTTTGGGCTTGCACAAGAATACCAGCCCAGGGGGGAGGCAAGCAGCAGCCCAGGGGACAGGGAGCCAGGTCCACCTCTCTTGCAGGGCAGCTCAGAGTACCTGAAGAGTCATGTCCTGCATGCTCGTAGGTCTTTTCCCAGGTGCCGTTTTCCTCTTTCCAGATGATAACTTTCCGGTCGTAGGAGCAGGATGCTAGGATATTGCCATACATGGGATGGGCCCATGCCACTTGCCACACGGGACCCTCATGACTGCAAGGAGAGGGGACAGAGACTTCTCAGAAGAGCCACAGAACTCTCAGTGTCTCTATAAGGTACCATTTTGGACTGGACTACATGGCTTCCTTTGCAGGCTGAAATAACACCTAAGAACTTCAAAAGGGAGAGAAAGAAAACATCATTGCAGAAAGGAAAACTTACTGGAAAGCGAGGACCCAAAGGCCCGAGGTTAAGTAACAAGGTCACAAGAGTCTTTGAAAGAGGTTTGGGACTCAAGTTCAGATTGCCTGAGCGAGTCAGGCAGAAACCTTGCCTGCTCCAGACTGCAGCCAGCACCCTATATCATGGCCATGAGTGTGGACACCTGTCGGATTAGAGCTTGCACCCACTCGTGCTTGGCTGACACTGCAGCCAGCACCCTGTATCTATGGCTCTGAGTGCAATCACCTGTCAGGTCAGAGCTTGTACTTATTTGGGTTCAGGTGACAACTGCAGTTGACTCATAATTCACTGTACCAGAAGACCAACTTCCTAAGTAAGCAGCCTGTACTCTACCTTGTTATTCCATTCACTTGTCCAAAAGACCTGCCTTTCATGTCTCTCCTGCTCTTCGTGCTACTCCTCCACTTGTAGTCTGAACAGGTACTCTGTGCCAGACTTTGTATGGGGACCTTGTCTCTGGCCAGGGAGAGGTGTGTGCCTTGTACACAAGAGGCAGCATGTTATACTAGTGGCTAGCACAGCTTTTCTTTTACTTTTCAGTAGTACTGGGGGCTGAACATAGAGCCTTCACATTGACCTACAGCCAAACCATTTTTATTTTTCATTTTGAGACATGGTCTCACGAGGCTGCCCAGGCTTGAACTTGCAATATGCTTGCCTCAGCTTCCCAGAGTGCTGGGACGATAGGCCTGTGCCACCAGCCCCAGCTTCAGCCCAGTTCTTTCAGCTTTGCTTTCTTTTTCTTTTCTTTCCCTTTTTCTTTCCTTTCTCTCTTTTCCTTTCCTTTTCTCTTTCTTTCAAGACAGTAGTCTAGGCTGGTCCTGAATTCACTATGTAGCCCAAAGCTAAAAAAAAGGGCTCCATAAAGGAGCAAACACAAAACTTCAATCTCTTTTAACCATCAGTGCTGCCCCTTGACTACTGCTACTCTTGGGCAGAAACCATTTCTCTCTGTGGGGACAACAGAATATCCAGTGCTTGCAAAGAAACTGCTAATGAAACCGAATAGATTCAGTTCCCAATAACCTAAAGTTTAAGTGAGATAAAGTATTTCACATCTTTTAAGCACGAGAAAACGTAGACAATCAGCTGTGCCTCTCCTGGGAGCCCACTGCCCCTTAACTGCTCTGTCCACCTGGCTTCTGCAGAGGACAATGGCATTTGGCTCTTCAGTCCTTTGATCCCTGACATCAGGAATAGAGGAACTTGTGGGCCCATTTCCCCAACTGAGCAGTGACTTTGTTTTCTTCAATTTAGTTAAACACACACTGAGTACCTATTCCCTTGGGTATAGATTGGTGAATGTACAAGAGATACAGAATTAGGCTGACAGGGAAAACTGTGCTGTCTTGAAACACAGGGACCACAATGTTTAAAACAAAGTAGAAGGCAGAAGTATGTACGCTTCTTTGCTAACAAACCCTCATGGCAGGCCTGATTACTCTGTCATCTCCACATTGTGATAAAATTCTGATAAATGATATTCTGAAGAATACAGGAGTACAAATGTTACAAAAATGCAAATACCTGTGACTTCTACCGGTGACAAGCATACAAATACTACCGTGCTTTTGGCCTACATCCAAAATTGAAGAAAATGCTAAGTATCATAGTTGCTGAAAACAAGTGATTCTACTTCTCTGCCCTAGTTCACCAAATCCTGAATTCTGTCCAGAAATGCTGTGGAGACCCATGGTTAAGAATATACACCTGGGCTAAAGGCAGTGCACTGAGGGGAAGTACAGAGGGCCATAAGAACAACTCAGGACCTTTTGAAGGATCTTAATAGAAAGAAGGGTAAATGAGAGTTGGAGAAGTAGATCAGTGGTTAAAATGCTTGCCTAGCAAGTGCTATGTACCCAGGTTCGATTCCCCAGCACCAGTACCACATAAACCAGGAGTGGCGGCACATGCCTGTAATCCTAGCACTCAGGAGACTGAGGCAGGAGGATTGTTATGAGTTTGGGGCCATCTGGGTCACATAGTGAGTCCAGCCCGGACTACAGTGAGACCTGTCTTAAAAAAAGAAAAAAGGTACGACGACAGTGACGAAGCAGCTGTAAATATTCACTCAGCATCTGCCATATGCAAACAGGCAGAAGAATATGACTTACTAGGAGCTGGAACTCATGCCTGGGCCCACCTGTGTCACGTCTGGTATATCTCTTAAAGAGTAGCTGAGAACTAGGCAACCTCACTGCTCACCACACCACCGGGTTGTTGTGAACCAGGGTTGTCATCCTTTCGTCTCACGCCTGAGACAGAGTGCGAAGATAAGCCATCCCCAGAGGCTTCCCCGGGTATACCACACTTACCCCCTGAGGTCGGCAATGAGGATCTGCCCTCCATTGCGCACATCGAAGATTTTGACGGACCTGTCAGAGGAGCAGGTGGCCAAGCGGGTGCCATAGTAGTCCATCTGGGCATCATGCTGCAAAAGGAGAACAGCTTGGGAGTCTGTGGGTTTGAGGGGGGAGGGGGAGGCAGACACCTGTCTAGTTAAAAGGATCAATGGCCTGAAATTAATCAGATCTCACAGAATCGGCATAGTTAGGTAAGAGGCTGGCATGCTGCTATTCCTACTTCTTAACTAGGTGCTCTTTTCAAAAAGCACAAAATAAGCAATACCTAGTGAAAAGCCCAGGCTGAACAGACTCCATGACATGCTTCAAACTTACCCTAAAAGTTACTTAGCTTTGGCCTCCCAAAATAATGAAACGATGCCCAAGGCCAGAATAACCTTGGGCTACTTGGTTACCTAGTTACAGCCAATCAGAAAGAGTTAACACCAATCTGGCATTCCTGGGCCTGGGGCAAAGCCAGAAAATTATAGATAGTTGCCCAGTTACAGCTAACCAATCATTTGACGCCCCCTTAGATTCTACCCAGGCCATTAAAACACCACACATGGTTGGTCACATTCAAAAGGCTCCTAAAGGTCATGACTGGGTCACGACAAAAGTTATGGCCACTCTGCCTTGTCTGAGTGGTCAGTATCATCATCATAAAAACTGTGTACTTACGATTGGTTGTATGTAAAATGATGATGTACCCAGGTCACCTTTCCTGTAACCTCCCCTGCCACTACCTCATAAAAAGCCTGCTCTGCCTTTGTTCTGGGCTCTCCGGACAGATCCATGGCATTGGTGACATCTGAGAGCCCGAGCTTAAGCCTGAATAAAAGCTCCTTGTTCTTGCATGAGAGACTGGTTCTCTGGTTATCTGGGGCTCCCTGAAATCTAGGCATAACACCTCGCTGGTTTTACAGACCTTTTCCACACTCGGAGTAAGGTCCCTTCCAATCCTATTCTGACAGGTGAGTACAGGAGAGGGGCAGGCTTGGTTGCCCTCTACACCCTCTCTCTCAGGCCCTACCCTGTACTCAGGCTCTGTGGGGTACTGGGGAAAATATCCTGAGGATCAGCTCTCTGTGGAACCCAAGGCCATGGCTTGAGAGCAGGCCTCAGACTTCCTGAAGACCCCCACTGGATCCTCTCTGATGTACCTCTGGCCTAGACTTGGCTTCCACTCAAATTACTTGGGTTTCCTCCTCCTCCTCCTCCTCCTCCCTTTGCTGACCCTTCTTCCTGGGTTCCTGTTGGACCTAATACCTTGGTCCCTCTTGCTTGCTGGCTCTGCCTATTCCAAGAGGTGCTACTTTCCCAGCTATCCCACAGCAGAAGTTGCAGGAATGATAAGTTGTCACTCCTATTGTCACAAGGAACAAATATACCCTTTCAAAGGAAGTAACTGTGTCTGCCTCAAACTGTCTCACCTCCCTACAAGGAGAATGCTTGGATTCTTCTTTGGAGTTAGCCCCATGCACTGCATCTGGAAGCAGATAGAACAGGTGTGTCCAGAGCTACATTCAGAGGGCTAGGGCACGGTGTGAAGAAGCAGGGCAGTGCACTTAACAGATGTAAATCCTACCTCCTTAGCACATCTGCCAGGCAACTTTGAAAACATACTGCACCTATGTGAGTTTCAGTTTCCCTAGCTATTGCCTGGACCTGCCTCAGAGGTTGGTGTGGAAGGTAAGCAAGATACCGAATAAAAAGTAATGTGACTAGGTCTGACAATAACATGGTGAACATACAAATGTTCCTAATTACTATTTGCCTTTACTCTTCCTCAAATTAAATGGCTGCCAGTAGGCTGCATATTGTTATTCCTGAGGGAAAAAGACTCACATAAGGTAAGATATTGGCTAAGGAGGCTGAGACCAGACCTTATCCGTGGTGCCACACCAATTCCAAGACGATATAGCATTAGATGTAGCTTGTGACAGAAACCAAGCAACACAGGAGACTCTCCCACCAAGAAACTCTCAGAAACTAAAAGCTGCTGGGGGACAGGCTGGGAACCTTAGCATAAAATGCTGTAGGGTTACTGACCTGGGCCTTGCAAGGCCCTACAAGCAGTCTTCTCTCTCGTGGAGACTTTAACCTCTGGACTTTCTCCTGCAAGGTTCTGTCCAGGCCCTGTGTTTGCTTCCCAGGAAACACTCTAACTAATGTCTTGTGGTTCAGGGACCTATGTGGCCTGTCTGTTGGATCCTACCTGGCTCTGCCTAGGATCTTCACTATGCCCGATCTTGGACTTTCTATTGAGTCATCTTATTCCCTCTTCCTTAAACCTTTTTTCCAATAGGGCTGTCAAACTTCTGGACCTCATCAGCCAGGTTACTGCATTAGTTACATATTGTGGGCCCTGAACTGTGTGCCGTTCCCACATTTTCCTCACAGCCCCGTCAATCCACAGGACACTGCTGGGGGAATGCCCATCTCCTTGAGACTACAGCCTGATGGCAGCCATTGCAAAGCCACCCTGGATTCACCAGTGGTCAATGGATCAGGAAGATGAAAAGCCCAATGCTTCCCTCGCACAGAAATGCCCACATCCACAGCCCAGGAAGGAGGCCAAATGAATACTTACAATCATGTCTTCATGGGAGGTATCCACAGTGTTAATTACTGACACCTGGAATGGAAGATACTGTGCAGTTAACAGATGACAAAATAGAATCATCAAATACACCAATTGTCTGTAATTTTTTTTTTTTTTTTTAGAGACAGGGTCTCTGTAGTCCAGGCTGGTTCTGAACTCACTTTGAAGCCCAGGCTGGTGTTGGACTCATAGCAGTCCTCATGCCTTAGCCTCCTGAGCTGGGATTACAGGCGTGGGCCACCATGCCCAGTTTATGTGGTGCTGGGGAATCGAACTCAGGTAGCTGACACTTGACTTAGTGTGTGCTAGGCAAACGCTTTAGCCACTGAGCTATTCCCTCCAGCCCTGTTTCCAAAATTCCTGATGATATTTTTTGTTCACTCATTTGGGAAACTAGTACTTCCTTTTTGCTGAGCACTATTTTAAGGACTGCAGACAGACAAAAATAAGATGGAGTTCTTGTCTTTGAGAAGCATGCACACAAATAATCAATCTTCGAACACAGTAAATGTGTGCTATGGAAGCTGAGGGTGGTGGTGGTATTTGCCATGTGGCCTGAGGGGAAAAATGCACAGCCCTAGCAGAAGAGCTAACATGATCCAAGACAGAGAATCTGGAAGGTAGGCAGTACTGGCTGCCCCTGAGGTTGAGATAGGACAAGAAGGTGGAGCTGATGTCCCTCTCCAGTGTCTGATGTCTCAGGCAGCTGACGCATTAAGAGGGTTATCTAAAGTTTGTAGACGACTGTGAGTTTCTCCTGAGGCTGCTCTGCAGCTTACCTATAGTGACAGACTCTAGGCCTGGTATGTGTAGCCTATGGTCTTCTGTGATTTTGCCCCTGAATTTTAAAACATGTCATTATGAAAAAAATTTAAAAAGGAAGTTTTAGTACTTACATGTATACAACTATATTTTATATGTGGCTCAAGGCAGTTTCTCTTCATTCAAATAAACACAAGAGGCCACAGGTTGAACATGTCTGCTCTAGACTATCTTGTGGGACCCGAGGTTGAGTAATTTGTAGGAGTAAAACACAGCTGTCATGGCCATCAACCCCTACTTCCCCACCTTCTTTTGCTTACATGGGATGAAACCTAGAGCCTCATACATGCTAGGCAAGTGTTCTACCTCTGAGCTATTGTTAAGGGGTGGATTACTGGGACATGACCTGGCAAAGTATATGGCAATTCTACTCTTCCTCTCTTACTTGGCTTCCGCCTGCCATGCTGTGAACAACGCCATGTGCTTCCACCATTACCAACTGCCCAAGAATGGACTGTGACCTTCTGAAACTGTGAGCTAAAATAAATCTTTCCTTTCTTAAGTTGTGAATGTTGGGTATTCTCTCCTAGCAATGAAAAAGTAACTAAGACAGGAATTGGTACTAGAGAAGTGGGGTTGTTATTGTGACTTTATGTGACTATTTGATTTAGAAGACTTTGGAATTGGTTTGTGAAAGAGTTTGGAAAAGTTCGAAATTCTGGCTAAAAAAGCCTTAGAATACTGTGAGCCAAGCTTGGTGGGAGATTCTGGTCAGAGCTTAGAAGAGCAGAATGCTGAGAGAACTGCAGACTGGAGAGGCCTGGCTCAAGGGGGGACAGGAGGAATGGCACAATGGTTAAGAAGGCCCTGAGTTCATAAAGCTGGGCATGGTGGTGCATGTCGGTAATCCCAGCACTTGGGAGGCTGAGGCAGAGGGACTGTCCTGAGTTTAAGGCCAGCCTGGGCTACATCAGTGAGGTCACGACTAGCCTGGGCTAAAGAATGAGATCCTGTCTCAAAATAAATAAATAAATAAAATAAAAGTTTTAGATGGGAAGGAGAACTTTATCAGCAACTGGTCTAGACACCATGTGTGCTATTCTCTGGCAAAAATGTGTTGGCATTTTGACCTTACACAGACTGCCTGATACTGAGATTAAGGGCAGTGGACTACTTAATCTGGTGGAGGAAACTTGAAGGTAGCCCTATGTGCAGCCTGTCAGATAGGTACTTTTTACATCTAGCCAGCTCTACACAGAGAAGTAGAAAAAAGGGCAGAGAAAACAGATGTAAAAAGTTTGTAGTACGGAATAAAAAAACAGCACATAATTATTAAAGAGATTAGCATTAAAAAGAATCCAAATACTTGGAATTAGACCACCAAAAAGGAGATGGTGTCTCAAGAATCGGCAAGACTCCACTCTTTATCAATTGAAGGATGTAAAGGTAAAGGACTTTGCTTTGAAAAGAAACTCCCAGGAGACCGTGCAGGGCATCCTAGGAAAGTAGAATGACAAGGAGTTCAGTCATCTAAAAACTCTTAGACCTAAGCAGCGATCATCCAAGGGGGCCAGACTGCTGCTCAAGCCAGCGGTAGGCCTTGGCATCAACATGGTGCTTGTTTCACAGGAATGCAGAATGCAGGAGCTGTGGGATCATGGAGGTTTCCGCTTATATTGCACAAGGCCTTCAAGGCCAGGCAGTGTGCCAAGTTGTGAAGGTAAAGCTGAAAGTTCTGTGGAGACCCGAAAATTTGGAGTGCCAGGAATGTGGATCATCTGCAGACAAAAGCCACAAGGCTATGAGCAAAGCCAGCTCCAAAGAGAAGCTATGAAAGTTACAGCCAGAGGCAATGATGTAGGAGCATGGATGCTCAAGCCCTTGGGAGCTGGTATCTTACCACAGTTTACCACAAGTGCTGGACACACAACTATAGGATTCAAAGGACTTACAGGATTAAACCATTGGTATCCTAGGTTTAGAATTTATTTTGGTCTGATTGCTTTTTATCCCCTTATTCCTCCCTTTCAGAATGGGAATGTGTACCCTGTACCACTGTATAATAAAAGTGTCTAACTTTTCTTTGATTTTCACAGGAGCTCTGGGCTGAGAGTTTGCCTTGAGTCTTGGAGCAGACTTTGGACTTGGACTTTATCCCCCACAAAAGTATCATGTATTTGGAGGTGGTGGATTACCTATGGATTCTATGTGCTGTTAAATGGTGGGGCCTGGCTGAATCAGGGGCATATAGTAGATTACTGTTGTGTGGCACATTACTGGTTGTGTGATGTGGAAGGGGTGGATCACTGGGGCTTACCCTGGAAAGGGTGGAACCCTGAGGCTGGACCCAGAAGGGGCAGGTCACTGGTACATGACTTGGAAGAGCCCATACTAGTTCCACTCTTCCTCCCTGACGTGCCTTCCATCTGCCATGCCATGAGAAACTAAGCCTCCACCATGTGCTTCTACCACTACTAGCTTCCCAAGAATGGACACTGAACTTCTGAAACTCTTGAGTTAAAAGAAATTTTTTCTCCTTTAAGTTGTGAATGAGTATTTTGTCCCAGGAATAAGAAAGTAATTAAGACAGCTATTATACACTCCTAATCTGTTATTTAAATCTTTACCCTCTTCCTGATTATAAAAATAATACATGTTCACTATAAAAGTCTTACATTATGGAAAACTGAAAAAATCCCCAAACTCTCCTAAATTACTACCCTCAGAGATAACTATTTCTCTGTGTTTCTTTCAGATTTTTAAAGCATAAATAAACAGCATAAAGTGGAATCCTACTACACAAATATGCTACTTTGCTTTCATACAAGTTTTCAAATATATATATACATATATTTTTTTGAGACAGTGTTTCACTCTGTAGCCCAGGCTGGCCTTGGACTCATGGCAACCCTCTTGCCTCAGCCTGCCAAGTGCTGGGATTATAGGCATGCCCCACCATACCCGGCTTATCAAACAATTTTGACAAATAATTCAATTGACCATTCTTGCAGAGAGCTTTAGGCATTAATTTTCAAAGAAGATCTAATTAAGGTAGAAAAAACCAGTAGAAAGGAAATAACAACAATTGTAACATTAAAGTTCCACTGGGACTGGAGGAATAGCACAGTAGTTAAAGCACTTGCCTAATAAACCAAAGGTCCTCAACTAGATTCTCCAGCACCACATAAACTGGGCATGATGGCACATTCCTGTAATCCCAGCACTTGAGAGGCTGAGGCAGGAGGACTGCCATGAATGCATGGACAGCCAGGGCTTTACAGTGAGTTCAAGACTAGCAAGAGGAAGACCTTGTCTGGGGGGGAGGGGGGGGGAAGTGCTTTTAGAAAAAAACCTATAGGTTCAGGACACGGAGGTGGCCCTAGGCATATGCCTTTCACCTCTGAACGGTGTTGTCTCCTCTACAGCTGCAGATCTCAGCCTCAAATATTGTTCGGTGTGCACTTTTTTTTTTTTTCCTATTTGGTATAGTAGAGATTGAACCCAGAGCCCTGAGAGTGCTAGGCAAGCACTCTATCACTGAGCTATGTCCTCAGCCTGTGTACATTTTAAAAACAGCCTAATAAACAGGCGAACCTGCCAGTTACTAGAATACACTTCCTACAGCCCAAGGCCATGAGGCACCTTTCTCCCTCTGAGGACTTGAACTCTGGTTCTCTGAGTGCATACTTTCAAAATTCTGTCTAATATATAAATTCTTTTATGCCCTTGCTAACGTGAATATGAAAATTGTTTTTCAGTGATGAAAGTAAAGGAGTCTTAAACATGCCCCATGGGTCGGGAGTTAAAATTCCCAATCTCTACTCTGGAGACCTCCTTGGACCCTGTCTGGTGATACAATCACACAGTAGGTGGGGGGAGGGGGGAAACTTTATGATTTTCTTATTATTCACATTAAATAGTACCCAAAGTATTAAAAATGAAATCAAGTTCCAGGGCTGGAGGAATAGCACAGAGGTCAGAGCACTTGCCTAGCAAGTGCAAGGCCTTGAGTTTGATCCCCCAGTACCACATAATCTGGGTGTGATGGTACATGCCAATAATCCCAGCACTTTGGAAGCTGAGGCAGGAGAACTGCTGTGAGTTTGAGACCAAGTTGGGCTACACAGTGAGTACTGGGACTACAGAGTGAGATGCTGTTTCAAAGAAAGAAAGAAAGAAATCAAGTTCCAAATAACCAAAAACTCAAGAATAATGATTTTGACATAGAAACTAGTTCAGATGATCCTAGATTCTAATAAAAAGTCTTAAATTCCAACTCTAGCATGTACTGTAAAATACCTTTAACATTCTAATGGTGGGAACAATCATCTTTCTAATATAAGATATACCTGTAGGTTTTTTCATTTAAGAAATAAGGAGGAGCAGAGTAGGTACACAAAACATCAACTATTGCAACTGGTAAAGAACATTTTGATTCAAACGCCCATAACTTCATCTGTCATCTTTTCAAGATATTTCCACCTTTTTTAGAAATACTTCTATTTAATTTCTGCTTTAAGACTCACAAGCTCTCTCCCTTCCAACCATGTTTGCTTTTCAGAGTGCTAACATTCCACGGTTTCAACAGCGAGGCAAATGAGTCTCCCTTGTAGCCTAGACTGCGTAGTGTCCATAGCCAAGGCCAAGGAGCATCCAGTACAGGATAGTCTCAAGAACATAACCACTTTCAGCTTTGCATTTGGGTAGCTTCTGCTCCCTATCCATTGAAACACAGGTACTGCAACACAATAAGGTTCCAGTTGGTATCCTCCTGGCTGGCCACCCAGTGGTGGCCATAGATCACCACTGTGCTCACACTGGGCTATATCTCCAGCTGTTCTTAAAGTTCTGAGACAAGGTTTCACTAAGTTGTCCAGACTAGACTTAAACTTGAAATCCTTCTGCCTCAGCCTCCCAGAGTGCTGGAATTATAGGTGTGTGCCACTATGCCCGGCTTTTTCCTTTATTGTTTGAGACAGTGACTCACTAAATTGCCTAGGCTGGCCTTAAATTTTTGATCCTCCTGTTTTGGCCTCCCAAGCAGCTGGGATTACAAGTGTGTCTGTCTAATCTTGAACACCCTCTTCCCTATTCCTCAGATTCTCAAATCCCTAGGTGTGTGGACTCTACCATATTTTCATATGTGAACATCTGCAACACTTCATCCTGGTTCTTCTCCTCACTAGCAGGTGGGATCCTTGGAGCCTGGTCTGAGTCACCTGTATGTAGCTCTGAATCCCTTCAGGTCATCTGGTTCTGTGCTTTGCAAATGGAAGAAACTCAGTTATTATTCACTAACTAAATGACTGCACAAAAACTGGTACGTTTTCCTTTGCTCAACCCCTAGTCTCTCAAATTCTTGGGACAGACACTTACCAGTTCTATTCAACATTGTGCTAGGAACCTCAGCTAGAGCCATCAGGCAAGGGGATGAAATAAAGGGAACAAACATAGGAAAGGAAGAAGTCAGACTATCCTCACTTGTAGATGACAGGATCCTTTACGTAGAGAGGACCACCAAAACTCCACTAGAAGACTCATAGACCTAATAAAAAAATTCAGCCAAATTGCAGGATATAAAATCAATTGCACTCCTCTACACCGACAATGAAAACAGAGAAAGAGATCATAAAAACAACCCCATTCTCAGTTGCCTCAACAAAAAATTAAATACCTAGGAACCAACCTAACTGAGGAAGTGAAAGACCTCTACAATGAAAACTACAGTACTCTGAAAAAAAAAAAACTGAAGAGAATTTTAAAAAATGGAAAGGCATTCCCTGTTCCTGGATAGACAGAACCAACACAGTCAAAATGGCCATACTACCTAAGATGATATACAGATTGAATGCCATCCCCAGCAAGATACTAACAGCATTTTTCACCAACTAAGGTCGATTTTATTGGGCAGGTATAAAGTTAATAAGATAGGCTTTTGCTAGGTAGGCTCAGAATAGTTACGAGTGGAGATGTCCTCAAAACAGGAACATGGCAATTGAGAAAAGGCAGAACACTATGGAATGCAGAACTGATGGCAAAGATAAACCTAGACAGGCTCTGGTGCTGTAACTATGGTTACAAAGCTCTTCTGCCAGACTTGATGACACCCTAGTTTTGGGTCTTATCTTAGGCCCTCAAATCTGATCTAATGCCAATGAACTAGTTTTTATGTTAATATGTACCAATCAACAAAGGCCAAATAGGTATAGAAAAGTAACTATGCATGATCTATAGAAAATGTATCCCTAAGATGATTGTAACTGCTGATCAAATGATGCTCTTGCCTCTCCCATGCTTACATGGGAGTTACTACTGTCCTCTTCAGCTTTCCACTATACTCTCCAAATAAAATTACTTCCTACTTCCCAGCTAGAGTCTCTGTTTGAGGTGTTCAATCTTCAACATCAGCAGACCTTGTTTTGAGCTCTCTTGTAACAAAACTAGAAAAAATGATCCAAAATTTATATGAAACCACAAGAGACTCAGAATAGCCAACACAGTTCTCAGCAACAAAACAATGGTGGGAGGCATTCCAATACCAGATATCAAATTATGTTACAAAGCAACAGTGATTAAAAAAAAAACATGGTACAGGTACAAAAACAGGCAGGTGGATCAATGAGACAGAACCAAAGACACACAGACAACCTGGAGTACCTTCAGCCATTTGATCTTCAACAATGGAGCCAAGAACCAACATGCGGGAATAAACATAGCCTTTTAAACAAATGGTGCTGGGAAAACTGACTAGTTACACGCAGAACAATGAAAACAGATTCACATCTTTCACCACATACCAAAATCAAACCAAAATGGATCAAAGACCTAGCTAGACATCAGAATGGAAACACTGAACTTGTTAGAAGAATAGGCAAAACTCTTGAAGACACAGGCATAGGCAAGGACTTTCTCAACAAGACACCCAAAGCACACAAAATAACACCACGAATCAACCAATGGGATTATAAGCTTCTGCACAGCAAAAACAAACAAAACAAAACAAAACAAAAAACAATCAACAGAGTAGAGAGGAAACTGATAAAATGGGAAAAAGTTTTTGCCAGCTACTCCTCAGACACATGACTATTATCAAGAATATACAAAGAATATCCAAAATAAAAGACCCAATCAAAAAACAGGCCATTGAGCTGAGCATGGGGGTGCATGCCTGCAATCCTTGGAGGCTGAGGCAGAAGGACTGCTGTGAGTTTGAGGCCAGCTTGGGCTATACATAGTGAGTTCAGGACCAGCCTGGAGTGAGACCCTGACTTGTTAAAGGGATTACGTCAACTTGAGGGAATCAGGAGCTACATGTGGATTAGGGTTTGGGAACCACGCCTAGATTGGGAATTGAGAACAAGCCTGGATTCGAGTGTGATTTGTGGGCTGGCCACTGAGGGAAGAGCACCCACCCATATGTGGGAGGTCCAACTGGAACTCCAACAGTATAAATGGAAGAAAGAAGGAAGATTGTTACAGCTTCTTCCTCTGGGAAAGCTCTGGTCTTCACAATAGTCTATAGACACTGACTTGCTAAATGATGCAGATCTTCAGTACAGTTTTACTGCAGTCTCAACTTGCCCATTACTGCTCTTCAGGCTCCAGTCTTCACTACTGTTCTTCAAACAACCAAGATCTGAAGCTGGCTCTCACCTCACCAGCTGTCCTGCAGTTCCAGACAAGAGATCTACTTCATGGCTGAGCAGCCATCTTGGACTAACTCTATCCTTGGATTTGTAAGCCTTCCTAATAGATCCTTTTTGTTATAAAATTCGTAAATTCTGCCTTTGAAAGAACTCAAACTAATACAGACCCTATTTTTAAAAAATAGACAACAGAAATAAATATACAGTTCTCACAAGAAGTCCAAATGGCAATAAATACATGAAAAAATGGTCCACATCTTAAGCTATCAGAAATGCAAATTAAAACAACACTGAGGTTCTATCTAACTCCAGTAAGAATGGCTGGTATTAAGAACTCAGAAAACAAATGCTGGCAAGGCTGTGCAGAAAAGCACACCCTCTTACACTGTTGGAGGGTCTGTAAATTGGCAAAACCACTTTGTACAGGAATATGGAGATTCCTCAAAAAACTGAAAATAGATATCCCATTTGTCCCAGCTATACCTCTTCTGGTTATCTTTCCAAAAGAGTTTAAATCATTATACAAGAGTGATACATTCACACCCATGTTTACAGCAGCACAATTTGCAATAGCCAAATCTTGGAAGAAGCTAATTATGTCCAATAACAGATGAATGGATAAAGAAGTGTAATGTATTTACACAATGGAGCACTACTGTGCCATAAAGACAGACAAATTTGCATCATTTGTAGGAAAGTGGATGCATCTTAAGATCATCATGCTTAGCAAAATGAATCAGACACAGGAAGGTTAAATATTGCATGGTTTCTCTAATACGAGAAAACCAAACCATAAAAAATGCAAGAGAGAGACTAAAGGAATTAAGAAGATTGACTCTGTGGAGAGGGAAAGGAGATGGGGGGGGGGGGGTGTTGTTGAGGGAGTAGTAAGGAGAAAGGGATGCCATATGTAAACTTAAAAAATTCTTGGAACAGATAACTGGAACTGGGAAGGAGGTTTTGACTTTTCTTTTAACAGTACCGGGGACTGAACCTAGGGCCTCTTGCATACTAGGCAAGTATTTTACCACTGAGCTATACTTCCAGCCTCTTTTTAAAAATTTTTTTTAATGTCATCTGTATTTAACCTTTTACTTCCAGCCTCTTTTTAAATTGAATTTTGAGACATGGTCTTGCTAAGTTGCTAAGGGGGGCCTTGTACTTGCGATCAATCCTCCTATCTCAGACTTTTGAGCAGCTGAGATTATAGTGTGGACAACCACAGCTAGGTGGGTCCTATGTTTTTTACACCCTCTTTTAATATTTCCCATCACGGCCCTGCAGGTATAAGGTTTGACTTGACCCTGGGGGAGGATGGTGGCAAGCCATCAGAATGTACACACTGAGGAAGCACAGGCTCTCTCTCGACTGGGAATAAGAGGTTCCCTAGGGGCTGCAGAGTCCAGATGGAAGGCGCGGCTCTTCGTGTTAGGCTGTGAGGTTATCAAGCGCTTACACACGTGCACCGGAAGCAGCAGACACAGTGTCAATCGGATCCAGACCACAGAGCTGAAGAAGCACCTCCTCCCAAGCATCTCAGTTTACTTCCTTAGTGTTAATTTCTGAAGAAGCAGCACTGAAGACGACTCGCTTGAGGACCACGAATTACACATTTAGAATGGGATGGCTATCGAATACGAGTTCCCAACTTTGCTAGGCAGGCAGCCAAGCGGCCCAGAGGGCAGAGCGACGCAAAGCCGAGCTCCTTGCACGGCGGTAACTGAAGCCAGAGTTGCCTTCTGGACTCACACGGGTTCCTCTAGCCTTTTCTCACGAACTCTAACTTACACGTTTACTACTGTGTGTCAAGCCCGGCCTTGGGACTTTGATCCTTAGTTCTCATTCTCTCAGGCATCCGTTACGTGAGTCAGCGTGAGGACACGCTGTGCACCTGAGCGGAATTTGACGATCAGGCCACGTCCTTCTACCTGTCCTACGCGGCCGCCGTAACGGGGACTCGAGCCGAGACCTGTCCTCCTCGGCGGCGGCAGAGGCATGGCGTGGCAGGATTCAACGCGCGGTACCTACCAGCTCCTGCCGAGTTTTAGGTTTTGGTCTGAGCTGCTGCGGGACGGATCCCCTCCCGGCCTCCCACTCCGACTGGGAGAGAGCACCGGGAAATCGGCATGCGGAGCCAACCCCGCGACCTCAGCTTACTCGCTCGGGATTCCCAGCCCCAAAGCTCACCATAGCTGCAGCGGCAACCCGGAGACTCGGACGTGGCAGCTCCAGCCGGAACCCTGAAGGGCTCACTTCCGGCGCCGGCTGACGCACCGGCTGGCGCTCAGGAACCTCCGGGCTGCAACTCGCTCGGCTCGCACCAAGGTTCCGAGGGACCCAGAGACCGCGCCGCGCCTTGTGAAGGCCCCGCCCCCGCATCCTGCGGAGCGCGCGACCAGGGTGAGGCTCGACTGGCCGAGGCGGCCCGGGCTCGAGGGCTTTGGAATGTGAATCCTTGGTGGGTCTTCAGTGAAGACACCTTCCTTTCCCCTGATATCCGTAAAAGAGATGCCTGATTATAGCATAACCCGCCTCCCTGCCAATCTGGATGCGACTGGCTGTATGCATGAGCACTGTAGTGCGCGGGCGCGCAGGCGTGTGTGGCGGTAAGCTCTCTTCCTGTGAACTCCTCCTTAGCAGAGGACCAATGGTTTTAGGGAATCCAACCTGCCCTTTCCATGATGTCCTGTGAGTGCTACCCACTGGCGCTGTCAGAGTGGCATGCTGCGGGACGGAACCTGGAGTCTGCACTCGGCCACACAAGCTCCAGCCCGGGGGCCGCTTTAGGGAGACATTAGGGGGATAAGTGAATGGCCTTGTAGGTAAGCTACAATCCCTCTGTTTCCGCTATGGAAGCAGGTAGGACCCCGAGCTGGAGATGGCCTTCCACCTCACCCTCTCTTTTGAGATCTCTTATTTTCCCAATGGAGAAATATTGTTTAGGAGTGAGGGAGTGGTAGTTCGGGGGAGCCGGGACGAAGCTGTGGGAGCCCTATGGTCTCCTGCTCTTCAAGGGACAGGCCCTATTCTTGGGTCTGTAGCTGTGTCACAGAGACTTGACTGATAAGCTTGTCCCTAAGCTTTCTTTTCTTCCAGTGAAAATGGGAACAGGCAAGGGCATACTATATAGAATATAATGCACAAAATATGGTTGTTATGAAAGAAATTTCTTTAAGTTCTTAAACTTTGGAGAAAATGAGGAATTGGGGCGTGCACACAAACTGAATCTTACTCATTAAAGTATTTGTGGGAGTGGCTGAAAGGCTCAGAAGTTCAGAGTACTGCTCTGGCACCAAGACGGGGATGCCAATGCTCCATCTTACTTAGTCTGTGGGCACACTCGTCACCTTTGGAGCTGTTGTCCCTCTGTTAAATGGGAGGTGTAAGACAGGTTGAATATATCTTATCCGAAATGTTGGGGACCAGAAGAGTTTTAGATTTCAGGATTTTATTTTTAAATTTTGAAATATTTGCATCTTCATACTGAGAAACTTTGGCCATCGGACCCAAGTCTGAACACACAATTCATTTTTGTTTGTATCTTATAGACATAGCTTGAGGTAATTTAGACAATATTTTAAATATGTATTTATGTACATGAGCAGATATATTTGTAAGTATATATTTATGCATGAAACAAATTTCTGTGGGGTGGATTTACCCTTTGTGGCATGGATCAGCAAGTTTCAAATTTTGCTTAGCCTGGAAACCTCTGAAAGACTCAGTGAATCTGGAATGTGAAACTGTTTGGAAGTCAGATGGGCCGGTGGTACCTGGTCTCGGGGACAGCTCAGTGTGCGAACAGCTGGGATCGTGTGTGCATACTCTCCAGTTTTTGAACCATAACTCTTTCTCTGTTGATTCTCAACAGAAGTTTGTGAAGTTTATACCCTGAGAATGCCCAGTTCCCCTTGGCCTCCTCCCTCCCCAACAGGGACAACACCTGGATCCTGTTTGTGTTTCCATCTTCTCCCTCTGGTCAATCCTAGATCCCAAATCAAGCTATTCCTAGCTTTCCTGCGTGTGTGCTCTTTGCCTACCCGCCCCTTTGTCCCTGAATTTCCCTCCTAAGGCCCCTGTGCCTAAAGCCTTCCTCTTTGAGATGGGCAGGGATTCCTGATGGACTGGTGGCTCAGGGTTCTTAAGCTTCTCTCCCTCCAATAGTGGGTGCTCAAAAGGTGTGAACTGGTAGAAGGAGAGCAAAATGACTTTCTCAGTATTTCATTTACTTGAGTAACTCCATGGAGAATTGGGGCCCAGCTGTCCTGTGGAAAAAGGCCTTGTGGTGGGTACCATGCCTGCATTTCCAGTGTGCATTTATTTTTATTGCTCAGTATAGTGTTGAAAAGGCAGACAAATCCCATTCATTACAAAGAGAACAAGCCAGAGATACAGAGAGATAGAGTGCACAATAAGAGCACAGTTACTTTTCAGCCCCAATTGTCCCAGAGACCCCAAGCCTGGGCAGCTTTTGGAAGCTGAAGGTGGCACCATTCCCCTGCAATTCTTTTATAAAATAAGTGCACCCAGGAGTTAGCGAAGTGTAATGCCCAGACCAAGAGGAGAGGCCCGGCACTGGAAGGAGAGAGCACCGCAGACAAAGCAGGTGGGGGGTTGAGGGGGGCAGCCCAAAGCAGCCTCCAGGTCCTTGTTTTCAGAGAAGGGGATGGCAGCTACCTAGGGCCTGGGCTCTTCCTCTTCTCCTTTAGGAAGTCAGATTTCTACCTTAGAACCAGCAGGGCTTGATTTGGAAATTATAAAAGACTTAGGTATGTCTGTCCTGATCATGGCCACAAGCCTTCAACGAGCATCCGTCCTGGCCAGCCAGACCAGATGTCTATAGGTGGCGGAGTTTCAGATGCTAGAGGGGGAAAGATTGGGTGGGAGGCACATCACAGTGTACCAGGTTGGCAGCCTCCTATAGGTAGAGCAAGAGGGGGATGGAGGGAATGAGGGTGCTGAAAACATACCAGCGAGACATTGTGGCAGCTCAAAATTGCTGAACCTCTGAGCTCAAGATCCCTGCTTTCTCCCCAAAAGAACCCAACGACAAAATAACCAAAACCAGGTCAAGACAGAGTGACAGGAATACACATTTTCCCATGATGAAACATAGTGGAACAAACTGCTCTCCTAGCTCCTAGCTCTGGGTCTGGGGGAGGCCCCCCCTGCCTCCTCCTTGGAGTGGGGAGGCCCGTCTGCCTCCTAGCTGGTACCCAGAGTCTGAGAGAGATCTTTCTCATCTGGACTCGGGTCCGATGGAGAATCCACCTCAAGCACAACCAAGGTAGTGACTTTGGTTCCTTTGGAGGCTGATGGGGGCCACCTGATACCTCTAGAGATTGGGGACAGGTGAAATGACGGAAGAATTTTCAGGCTTCCCTCGAGATTTAAGATGCCCTGTTTGTCCGCTCTGACAGGACATATATCCAGCAACGCTGAGCAGACAGTAGTTACACATAGTGGCAGGACCTGCATCTGAAGTGGGAGGAGGGCAGAGGCTAGAGGGCCTGGGGAGTTTAAAATTTCCTTGGAAGAAGAGATGTGACAGGAAAAACCAGGAAATTTTTGTGAAAGAGTGGAGAGAACTTGTTGTACTACTTAAGAAAATATTCTTCAGAGATAATAATTAAAGCTGTGTGGATGCTGCCAGAGGGAACACTCAGGTAAGGGAGCTCACGCCTGTAGATGCTACCATAAGGAGTAAAGTGGGTGTTTCACCAGGGTTGGGAACGGAGTTGCTTAGGGAGGGGACCCAGGATGAGAGCCTGAGAAGCTTTGTCCTGAAGTGGCACGATCACGGTCCAGTCTCAAAAGCAGGGTGCCCCCTCCCTCTTGCCACTTCTCTGTTGTGGTTGGGACAAGGCCCGTGGGTGCTGGGTGGTGGAACTCAGGAGACTATTCCTGAGTTAGTCAGGGAGAGTGGTGTGAGTCGCAGGGGAGCCGTTCCTGCATTCTTGCAGAGGGAGGTGACTCTAGTGCCCGGGGTATCTGGGGGTGGGGTAGAAGTTAGTGTGCTGAGACCTCAGAGCTGGGGTGCCACCTGCCCTTGAGCCCTTGTGTGGACAGCAGGAATAGGCTAAGTGAGTAGTGTGGTTCCCCCACTAGAGAACAGTCTACATGACAGAGGGTGTATTTACTATGTTCTGGTGGATTTTTTTAGTATTTTAAAAAAAATCACAGCAGGAGTCAAAAAGAATCAGCAATTGAAAGCATAACCATTGCATAGTATTAAATGAACAGAGACGGTGAGTTCTTTATTTACAATTATTGTCTAGATAAAAAAATTCATAAAAACAGATGAATGGTCATAAATTATCAACCCCCTAATGGGGTGAATTGCCAAACGTACCCCATGCTGGCTAGTTATAGTACGCAGAGTGCAAGCATTGTGTACTACAGTGAGTTTTGACAAACCATCCATGTCCTGTGTACGTGCGTGTGTGGATGTGTGTGCAAGTGTGTAAGTGGGAGGGCATGTGTGTAATCATTGGTCATTCCTGACAAGAAGAGACCAGCATGCGTGCTTGACTCCGTGGTGGCTTTCTTTGCTCTCTGCCCCCATGCAAGGCTCTGTTCAGAGAACCATCCATTTGCCTTGTGTCCTGGCTCCAAAAGCACAGGGAGCCTGGTGTGCAAGCTCAACTGTCCTGATGTTGTGGAACGAGGTCATGGATACATGATCAAGCAGAGAAAAGTAAGATGGAAAAATGAAAAGGAACGTCCCAGGCCGCCGTGATGCAAGGCTGTCCCGGCTTTCCATCTGTAGTCGTTGTTTCTTGGAGAAGCGTGGCGGGTAGGCTTTATTACTGGAATCCGATGAGCACATCCGAGGCTGGCCTCCCATCACTGGGATGTGGGCTCCTCTGCCACATACATTCAGGGGATGGCTGCACGACATTCAGTGGTTCTCTCTGCACAGAAGATCCTCTTTACAGAGAGATTTTGCCAGGTAGGATGGGCTGATTTTGAATCCCAAACCCTCAAGTTTTCCCACAGCTGTAGGACGGGGGCCCTCTCAGCTGACTATGGCTCTGTTCCCGAGTGGCTCTCATCTTGGGAGTGGAGGAGTTCTCTGGGCCCGGAGGAGAGGAGGGGCTGGGGTGACTGAGCACTTGCGAGTAGGACCGTCAGCATGAGGAATGGGTTTTGCAAGCAAGATAGGAAGTGTTTGGTTTTCCTTGAAGCATGGGACATCAACGGTCATGGTATTCAAAATGTCTTTTGCACTGTACAAGTTTATGGAAAAAGATCGTATGCTGAAAAGTCTCAAAGCAAACTTTGTATTAAATACAAAAGTTCTTTTATGAAAAAAGCTGAGACCCACAAAGTGCTTAGCAGTTAAGAGGCCGACAGACAAATAAGCTCTTATTGAGTGAGATTACTAGTGCTGTTATTGTGTTGGGGGAATAGCCACCTTTCTGACATGTGATATGAGAGGGCTTCAGAATGGCTTTCTGCCTGGGAAAGCAAGACTTGCTTTTAAAGGCTACATGTTGTGACTACAGGAAGACAATTTGGTTTAAAAATCACACAGAATACATCTCAATATACACAATCATAAGGTTCATTCGGATCTAAGTAGTGCAGAGAAAGAGGCTATTCTTCAAATATAAAAATAAAAGTAGCAAGCCATACTGATCCTCATCCAATATGCCAATAGCTCATGTTGCCAGTGATATGGAAAAAAGACACCTCTAAACTACTAACTAAAAACCCCAACACAATAGCATTCATACCAGTCCAGCACTCCCTCAACCTCTGCACGGACAGTGCCAAAGACAACCTGTTTTGGAAATGCTCTTGTAAACTCAAGTGAGTTTCATTGAGAGGAACGTCTCCGGCCAGCGCTTCGCAGGCAGGTCCTGATACCTGGGCTGAACGGTGGCTCGGGTGGCTAGCCCAGGAAGTGTCCCCTCTCTTCTCCCTTCGTCTAAGGAGCACATCGTTGAACCCTTTTGGCTGGATCCTCAGTAGCATTTGGCTTCTGCCCGAGCTTGCACAGTAGTCACATTATTGAACGGAAATAGCAGGCAAAACCAAGAGCATGGCTATCGTAAAACATCAAAGATGCAGGTCAGGGATGTGTCTGCCTGCTGGCCGAGCTGGTCCCTAGCATCCGAGCCACCAGTGTTTTGAGACCGTGCAAAGAGCCAAAGATGTTAGCCACAGTTTTGTAAACAAATTACATTCTTCTTTTTAGAACATAAATAAGTTAAAATAGAGCAATTTAAGCAGAAACAAGGCAACATGCCGGCAAAGAAACTTTTTATGTCCATGTATATATATTTATATATATATATATATATCTACCTATCTATATGGACGTATACAGTCTTGGAGAGGTATACGTTGATATAGATACAACAAAATGTATATAACTTCGTGAGTGTCTATGAAGTTTTTCAGTTCCATTGGTGCAAATCTACTAGGCGAGTTAAGCGCTGCAATTTCAAAACATTATTAAATTAATCTATACAACTGAGACCATGCTGTGCAAGCATTCCAAAAACTCAGACCAGTGGATTGGATAAATAGTCTCAGAAAAAAGAGTCTCTTTGCAGTTCCCGCCTAAGAAAACAAACAAAAAACCCCTCCTCGGCCCCGCCAAGAAGCAGACGAGGGCAGGATCGAGAGTGTCCAGTACATTCATGCGGGGACGTGGTGGTCAGACGGTGCGTGGCTGGCCCGCGCGTGGGGCGGGAGCCGGGAAGGGCCTCCGTGTGTCGGGAAGCCTCTCCCTCGGCCGCGCCCCGCGCTCCCGGGGAAGCCCGCCCCCAGCCGGCCGGCCTCGGAGTGTCAGAGTCGGAGCGCCGCCGCGGAGCTGGCGGGCGTCCGGCTCCGCTGCGTGGTCGGGCAGGGCGGCCACGGCCTGGCCTGGGCGGGCCTCAGCTAAAGCGACGTCTCCAGGCTGTGGATGGGGCTCCCTGGACTTGAAGAGGTAGCTGATTTGCTCGTGTCGGTTGTCAGGTTGATCCCGCTGTCGATGGCGCTGTTGTTCTTGTTGAGTGATGACGGCGGGCTCGAGTTCTGCTTGAGCGCGGCATCTTCTTCCAGGTCCGTGTCGTCGATGAGGGGGATGTGGGGCTGCGAATCTTCGATTCGGAACTCAGGGTGAGCCATGAAGTTATGGATGGAGGTTCGAGACTCAGGCTTTTCTAAACCTTCATAGAGAGAGCTACGGAACGCCTTCACGACGCGGATCTGCAAGGAAGCAGAGCGTCAGGGAGCCGCCACCGGCGCGCGTGGGGGTGCAGAGGGGCGCACGCGCAGGGAGTCCGCAGTCGCAGCTGCGGGCATCCGGAACGCGGGCAATGGCACAGGGCTCGGGTTGTATGCATCCATGAGTTGGTTTTTTTAAATGGCTTTGGTTTCGGTCAGAACTACAATCTCAGGACTGAAGGGTTCATCAAGCACCATCAGAGAAATGCAGGGACCAGTAGCCCACTCCAGCGGGCACCCCGACCTAGTGAGAGGCTGATCCTTGTGCTCCTGGCAGCAGGGGCTACACCATGCAAGAGGGCAGTGGGCCAGAGGAGAAGGTAGGGGAGAGGGCAGATTACTTTGTAAAAAAGAAAAAATTCTTTAAAAAAACCACACACAGTTAAGAAACCAAATCACATGGAACAGGTTATGTGTCACACAGAAGAGGAACGGAGAGCCGGGGTGGGGGGATGGGTTGGGGTGAGAGGAGGAGACACACAAGGGTCGAACAAAGAATGGGAACATCCCACCAAGGCGGCAAAGCCAACCAAAGCCAGCTCAGAGCTTTCTGAGGTGCAGGGCAGAGGCAGCCGGAAAGCACAGAGGAGCGGTGGTGGTCGGGCAGGAGCATGCCACATGGGGCCAGGCCACACGGCACACACAGACGCACGCACGCTGCACTCGGGAGCCTGGACAACGTGAACGAGGCCGTCTGTATCCAGCAGTTCTTTCCTTCATGCACATGGAGGTAAACACTCGAGTATGCGCAAGGCCCTGGCAGGGCATGGAGCTTGCTCCGGGGTCCCTTACTTCCTGGGGGTATTTTGGTTGTTTCTTTGTGTTTTGAAAACACAAAACCAAAAAATGAGACCAGAATCAGATGGCTAACCCCAGCCCCCTTCCCCCACCCACATGGGTGATTCTGGGGGCTGGGTCGGGGTGCTCATGGAACTGAGCTACAGGACAGTTGGGTTTTCCCTGCTCAATTGTGACCATGGGTCCTAGGCCTCAGTCTTCTCCTCTGCAGAATAGGAGGTTGGCCACCAGGTCTTCAAGGCTAGTGGACAGAGCCCTGGACTGGGGGCATGGAGGCCATCTCTGGGTCCTGGGCCCACCACTTGTGTTTTGGCTGTGGACAGGCTGCACCAGCTTTCTGATCATGTGCTGTCCTGCATCATGGGGTGCAGAGGGGTGGACCCTCTCTTGAAAAGAGGTGTCTCATGTTTGGACACCTGGGAGAGGTAGGCCTATCATCTCCAAGGGCTGATGGGACTAGGGACAAGGGGGCCTGTTGTTCTCTTCCCAGACCCAACTCAGAGAGGAGTAAGACGAGGAGAAAACAGGTGGCCTGATGTCACCAGGCCTATGTAGGATGGCTGAGGGACCAAGTCCAAGACGAGCTCTGGCTCTTTGTGGCCCTGGTGGGGATGCCCTTTCTTTCTTTCTTTCTTTTCCTTCCTTCCTTCCTTCCTTCCTTCCTTCCTTCCTTCCTTCCTTCCTTCCTTTTTTTCTGGCCCTTTCTTGTGAAAGTGAATATTTTATGTGACTGTGGCTGGTGGCTTTCAGTATCATGGTGAGGTAAGTTCACTTTCCTGTCGCAGGAGGAGGATTTCAAAAGCTTGTCATATGCTCCTGTGCCTTTTAAGTTAGAGCACACACAGAAGTCTGCCTTGGAATTCCCACCTCCCTTGGTCTGAAGCAAGACTGCACATGCTTGGCTTTTCCTCCTTAGCTGTCAGCTGTCATTTAGCGTTAGTGCTAACTTCTGCTTATCTTTATAAAGAATCTCTCTCCCTTCTCCTTATGTTCTGTGGGCTCGGAACTCTGAAAAACCTCTTTTGCCCAAATTGTGAATTAAATAAGATGCATCAGGAACCAAGCAAAAGCCAGCAACCACTGTGTTAGTGCTTGTGCTTCGTGAGGGCTGGTTTAGCTGACCTGAGGTTTCCTTGCCTCTGGACTTCCTGTCTTTGCTGTAGAGGTTATCAATATTCTGATCTCCTGATAAATGGGCCATTACACCCTTAGGTGAAACCAAACCAAAAAGAGAAAGGGGTTGCTTTCTTTCCTTTTTTTCCTTCCTTCCTTCCTTTCTCTTTCCTTCCTTCCTTTCTTTCCTTTCCTTTTCTTTCTTTTTCTTTCTTTGAGACAGAGTCTCACTCTGTAGCCCAGGCTACTTTAGATTCACAGCAGTCCTCCTGCCTCAGCCTCCCAAGTGCTGGGATTACAGGCATGCACCACCACGCCTGGCTTTATGTGGTACTGGGGAATCAAATTCATGGCCTTGCACTTGCTAGGCAAGCACTTTAACCACTACGCCATTTCTTCAGCCCCAGGTCAGCTTTCTTATCTGTAAAATGGGAACAGTAACCATCGCTGTAGCTGCTCAGCCTAGCGTATTCAGAGGCTGACTGCAGTGAGCTGCTAACTGGAATACCTTGTATGTCTGTATGGAGACGGGAAAGCAGCAGGCCTCTATCCTGTGACTGACAACGCAGAGGGAACAACACACAATGAGATGAGGCCCCTCCGCCCCCCTCCATCCTGGTATGGAGACAAACAGAAAGAATGAACTGCTCTGGACAAGACTGGGGACGAGACTCTTAGGACACGCTGCCATGGCCACCTCAAGTCTCCACTTCAGTTCTCTCTGTGGCTGAAATGGAAAATATGGGAAGAAAAAAAATGCTCTTCCATTTCTCTTCCCTACCTGCCATGAAGATGGGATTTGGGGGCCTTAGCCATGTCTGGGCACAAGGACAGGGGAAAGGGGAGCCCATAGGGAACTTCAGGTGGTTCGGTTTCATCAACACAGGGACAAAGGTCCTGGCCACCATGGAGGCTGAGGGTGTTTCCCACATACTCGAATGTTTACCCGGCTTCAGGGAAGCCAAGAGTCTGGGATTGAGTCACATTCATTTCAGGCTCAAGGTTAAAGACTCACAACCTCTTTTAATTTCACTCTCTCTTGCTGAACTCTGTGTCCAGGGTTCTCTAGCCCTCTAGGGAAACAAACAAGACGGCAAATTCAGACAGTGGAGAGGTCTCAGCCCCCCCGCATGCCATTTTCTCACCAGCCCCAGGCTGCACTAGAGAAGTCGCCTAGTGGGACCTGCACCTGTCCTTATCATTATCTTCACCTGACAGTGTAAACTCTGTGCCCTGGAGACCTCAGAGGCACAGTGTAGAGGGCAAGTTGGGGTAGGTGGCACCTTGCCGCCTCTGGAAGCGCTGTGTCCACACTGCAGCCTGGACCTGGCTCAGGGGTCCTGCACTTGGCTTCGTGGAAAGGAGTAGGACTTTCACAGATGAACACCAAGTCCCCTGCACACTTGCCAATGTCAGGGATGGTGTGAGATACGCCAAGAATTCAAGCAGGGGAAGAAGTGGGAGGTTTTGGTCTTTGGATGAAGAAGCTGAACACTGTTGTTCTGGGTCAGTAAAGGAAGGTACCCTGGTGGAAGGAAATGCCAGTCTTTCCTGGCTTTCTGCACCCCAGAGGATGGCTCCTGTGCCCCGTGAGGCCATGGGAGTGGGTGCTGGCTTGGGAATGGGAATTCCCCTCTGTGGCTTGGGTCTGCAGCCCTTTCTGGGATGTGGTATGGAGTAGTGGGGAAAGTACAAACTTTGGAGACAGACACCCAGAAGCTCCCATGGTGTCTGGTCTCAGCCCAGCCAGTCTTTCTTTGTTATGTGGATACATGGGTAGACCCTCCCCTTCCCAGTTAGTTGGGGATATCTGTAAAGTAAAGAAGTAGGACCTGCTTTGGGATTGTTGAGTGAAGCTCAGTAAACAGAACTAGGATATGCCACTGCATTTTTGGGGGGTGGGGGAACAAACTCATTTTTAAGTAGGTAGAGGAGAATACTCGGGTGCCTCAGATTTTCTTTGGGAACATTCTAGGGCCAGCCTGACAGATGCCATACTCCACCATATACCTGTCTCCTGGGGCCCTGAACTTCCCTGTGGTGCTGTGGGAGGGACACTGATATGGTCAGGGATGTCATGAGTCAGAAGGCAGGCCTCATGGTCCTGAGCTAGGCCTTTGTGGCCAGCTCTTGACAATAGGGGACAATAGGTTGACTCCTGGGATATGGCTATTTCTGCCATAGCCAGTGCAGAGACAGGAGACTGAAGAGAAAACTAGAGTCCCAATTTCCTCTGCTGAGAATCCCCATGAAGGAGACCCTGGGGATAGGTAATGGCCTGGTCATTGCCTTATCATGGCCCTCCTCCTGCCTCCTGGCTACCTGCTTTATACCTCTCGGTGGTAAGAAAGCATTTTGGCTTTGAAGGAACATTGCTTGCTGTCTAAAGGTCCTGAGTGTCCTTGGAGACCAGAGGAGGTGATATTGTTATAGATGTTATGAACAGAAGACTAGGCATATAGTGTTTGTTTTGTGACTGTTATGGCAAAAATGTGAAAGTTGAAGCCATGGAGACTGTGATTCCCTCTAGAAGCCAGTGCTTCTAGACAGGAAGATGGCCAGACCCCTTTCTAGAACTTGTTCTCCAGGAAGGTCTATAAGGACCCAGAATTAACAGAGGCTAGGACATCCAAGAGAGTGAGGAGTGGGTACATCCAAGAGAGTGGGAGGTGTGTGACATTCAGGAGAGGGAGTGACATCAGGAGAATGGGGAGGGAGAGACATCAGGAGAGTAGGCGTGGGTGACATCTGGGTGGCATCCAGGAGAGTGGGTGACATCAGGAGTATGGAGAGGGTGAAACATCTGGGTGAAGTCCAGGAGAGTAAGGAGTGGGTGACATCTGGCTGACATCCAGGAGAGTGGGAGGTGGGTTATATTTGGATGACATCCAGGGGAGGGGGAGTGGGTGATACCTGGGTGACATCAAGAGAGTGGGGAGTGGGTGACATCCAGGAGAGTGGAGAGGGGGTGACATCTGGGTGGCATCTGGGAGATTGGCAGGGTGTGGTTGAGGGAGGGAGCTGGGCATGAGTAGCTTCTTGGGATATAGCTTCTGCCTAGCTACCTTTTCAGGTGGTTCCAAAGCTGGGCCATAGGTCTTATGGGATATGGAGGATTGACCTGATCTGGATGGAGATTAGCTTAGACAGGAAGTGAAGAGTGGGCATAAATGGGCATGTCTCTAAAGGTGAAGGATTTTCCAGGACCAGCCTCCTGGAATGGTTTTACAAATGATGCAAAAGATGAAAAGTTGTAAGGAAAGATAGCTCATCCTTCCTGACTGTGAGAGCTGAGATGAGGCTGCCTGGGTACCCAGGAAGGTCACAAGAGGTCTGTCATGGCCAGTGTGAAGTGCTGTGCTTCAAAACTGAAGCCAGGGTTACAGTACTTGCCTAGCATGTGCGAGGCCCAGGGTTTGATTCCCGAGCACCACATAAAAATTAGCCGGGCATGGTGGCACATGCCTGTAATCCTAGCACTGGAAGGCTGAGGCAGAAGGACTACCATGATTTTGAGGCCATCCTGGACTGCATGGTGAGTGAGGCTAGGATCAGCCTGGTCCGTAGAGCAAGATACTGGAAAAAAAAAAACCCAAAAAACAAAAAACACCACCACCACCAACAAAAACAACAACAAAAAGCCATACTAGGATGGAAAAACCCCAGAACCCAGTGTGAGCAGCTGCACTCTGGGGTTCCAGAAAGGGGAGTCTCCATGCAGTAGCACCTGGTGACAGAGCTTCATGACAGATGGTGATGAGCAGGGCCAGAGCTCGGCTGATGCAGTTGGCGGGGCTACCCACTGAGGCCCAGCTCTCTGGTTGGAGGAGAGGAGGATGGGACCAGAGTGTTGCGCTTTGAGGAAGCCTGGAAGCGATCACCTAGTGACAGGGCTTCTTGGGAGCATGGCTCCGACATCATCTGCTCAGATACACTTCCAAATCATCATGGCTGGTCTGGGCACCCATTGCGGCCTCTGTGCTAATGAAGCCTTCCTGCCATCTGGCATACTTTCAGGACAGCTACCACAGAAAGGTGACAGCTGTGGCACACACCATCAGCAGGCTCTGCGACCTGCCTGGGGATAAGTGTGTCCTGCACACAAGTCCTTTCATGCCCAGTGGCAGGGGCTGTGTGTTGGAGGGGCTCTGATTTTGGATAGGGGTAGGGCATTTCATAATGTATCAAGACACAACGGTTGCATTCTATTTCTCAAGGAAGCTTAAGACTGGCTGGTGTAACAGCCACACTGCATCTATTTGGGAATGTCAGAACCAGGGGCTTCCTGCAGCTCAGGCAGGTTTGGCTGGAGGCAAGAGACTGGTGGGGAAAAGAGATTAATTCCTTCTGGGCCTGAAACCACCAAGAGGTCCAGGAAAGATCTAGACAAAACCAGAGTCCCAGGTCAGAATGGGTGGCTGGAGGAAGATGAGGCAGGGTGGTCAGTCTCAGCCTATCCCTAGGATAAAGAAGTGCAGAATGCTGAAGATGAGAACCTCCAAGACTACCTGCACCAGACAGGATGTGAGGCTTGACCCGCCATTTCCTATCTGAGGCTTGCTAAGTGGGTCAGGAGCCCTGTCCCTCCCAGGAAGGGATCAGAACTCAAGTGTGCTCGCTCCTGCTGGGAAAAAGGTGTTTGTCAGGTAAGCAATGTCATTGGATAGATAAGGGGAGGGAAGAGAGGGAACGGCAGAGATGTGAAACTGCTGGGCAGGACCCTGGGCAGCATCCTCCTGATTGATGGTGGCCTCTGCCCTTCAGTGATTGCTCAGCTCATTCGTCTCTCTTGGCCCCATATTGAGTGGACACTTCCTGGCCACCTGAGAAACCCTGGGTGATGTGACCTTCCTCTTGGCTGCACCCTGCTGAGACTGGCTGTGGCCCCTGAAGGTTCAGCCCCAGCATCACAGAACTTCTTTATCTGATTTTGGTTGTAGTACTGTGACCTCCTGGTCAGCCCTGATCTCTGCCTCCAGGGGCTGAGCTTTTCCTGGAAAAGTGACTCTAGTATGACAGGCCACCTGTGCTCCCTGTAGTAATTGCTCCCCTTTGGCCTCTGGGGCCCTGTGTTAGATTGGAACCGTGGGATCCCTGAAACCAAGCTCTCTTGACCAATCGTGATCCCTAACCCAGAACTTTTGGCCACTTGTGACCCTAATGATCCCCTCACTGGTTAATTGCAACCACCCCTGACCCTATCTGACCCTGGTCTGCTGGGGACTTCCACCCCATGACTGGATATGACCTCTGGACCACCTGGGACCCTCTCCTGTGGCTCTGGCTCTTCAGCCCCTTGGGTCTCCTAATGATCAGCTAGCTGCCCCCCATGTCCTCTGGTCCCCAGCCCCTGCCCGCCTGCCCGCCCGGAAGCTGGCATCGGTGGCACCACGGGGGCGGTAAGGAGTCACACTCACGCCCAGCTGCAGCAGGAGGAAGGCTGGTCGGAGAGGAAAGAGCATTGGACAACGACACGCGACTAGGGCTAGAGAGATTGGCTACGTCCTGGCTCTGGCTGGTGACGGAGGACTGTCTCCGCAGGGCCCCCTGAAAGGAGGCCCCGCTCTTGAAAGTATTGACTACTTCAATCTGCAACGGAGGAGAGAACGAGACAAGTTGCAAGAAGAACGAACACAACAGCTGCACGACGGACAGGCGCTACGTCACGAGAACAGCCGCCACGCCACGCCACAAGGACAGCCGCAGCCACGGCAACACTGACAAAGGCACTTAAACCGAAACAAAAAATACCAGACACACTCCAATGGCTCCGACAAATGTCTGCTTAGCTCTGGGCCCACCTGCAGGCCCTGAGGTGCCCAGGAGGACCCAGGCTCTTGTTTCCCTGCACTAGTGGCCCATGGCCAGTGGGCTGGGTGAGGTGGGCAGGTGGCTGGTAGGGGAGAAGCCAGGTGCAGAGCTGGGTTGATGGGGTGGGGTACTCAGGTGGGCAGACCTTGGTCCCAATTCCAGCTAGGTGACCTTGGGCCATTCTCTGCCTGAATCCATTTCTTGTCTTGAAGGGCAATGCCATCTATCCGTCAGGCTATATGAGAGTGGCCAAGTGCCAGGCCCACATTAGTGCTCTGTAGGAGACAGGCATGGAAGTGCTCATCACCACTTGAGACACTGCAGGCCTTGCCTCCTCCTGAAAGCTGGAGGCCTGTGAGGTGGTGGGGTACTAGGGCTCTGGGACCCCAAAGCACCCAGCTCTCACTAGAGGTGTGGGCCCAGGATCCTGGTCAGGGAGGAGTACTTGGGCCTGCCTTGGGCAGTTCCACATTTGAAGCCTGCCTGTGCCCTGCTCTGGCTTAGCCAGCTTGGCAGAAAGGGTCACCTTGGAACCTCAACAATTTGCTAAGCCAGGAGCTACACTCCTTCTCAGGCTGGGAAGGTCCAGTGAGAAGAGGCTGGGACAGGGTGCTGTGGCGTCTAAGGCAGCCCCCGGGAGCTATTTGCTCCCCTGATGGAAATGGAATTGCTAGTGTGTGCCTGGGGACCAGAGGAAGGTGAGTGGCTCTTTACAGCCCTTTCCTATGGTGTTGTGGGGTACCGAAACTCTAACTTCCTGGGTGGGAGACCTCTGTCTTGGTTTTCTGGTCCCCTTTGACCTGATCTCACAGGGTTATAGTGGCACCTGTGGGGGCATCGCCCTGGGGCTTGTGTCCAGTGTGGCACAGGCCAGGTGGTGGCCAAGAGCTCTCCATTCTGGGGAACAGACGTGCTTGTGTTTGAGCAGACGCTATTCATGGTGCTCCCCACATGTGTGCCCAGTGTGCATGTGTGTCTGTGCATGAGGGGATTCTTCCTGCTTCCTCAGCCTCTTCAACACCCTGGGGAGCCAGGACCTCCTTTCAGTGTAGAGAATGTGTACAACACGGGTGCTCATACCTCATAGGGCCCTGGGGTGTCCACCCAGCCTTGCCTTGCCCCTCCCTGTGGTCGTGGTCCCTCAGTCACCTCAGCCTCAGGTCCTCCCTTCCCTCCCTCACAGGTGACCCCCCCCCAAAGGCCATAGAGTGTGGTCTCCCAAGGACCCCTCTGGGCTGAGAAGGTCTAATGACACCTTTCTGAGGAGACTGTCTGCTCCTCTGGCACCCTTAGTGTGTGAGGAGTGTGGTGCACATGTAGGGGTGAGGGAGGGAGGCCAGTCTAGGGCCAGGGAAGCTGGCCTGGGGTGGCAGGCACACACTGGCCCAGCCCTGAGAGCTGCCCGCACCTGAGTCTGGATCCGGTTCAGGCCCCGGAACCAGAGGACCTGGCCACGCCGCAGCTCCCTCTCAGCGTGGTCTATCTCCTCTGCATCCTCGTTGAGCTCCTCCTCAGGGATCTCCTCCTTCTGTGTGAGCCCGCCTGCCTCCTTCAGGAACTTGAGCCGGCTGGTGGGGATGGTGGCAATCACCTGTGTGCACCGAGGACAAAGGTGGGCACTGCAGTCAGGCCTGCAAGCTGCAGGCTGCCCGAGCAGTTGGTCGTTTCCCTCCCTGACCCCTCTTCCTGTACTTTTTCTCTTTCCCACTCTCCTGGTCACAGGTCTGTTCAGTCCCTAAACCATCCCACCCCATTCCTCAGCTCAACTACTGCTGTGGTTTGGATATGGAGTGTTCCTTAAAAGCCTCTGTATTTGGATATAGTGGGATAACTAGAATTGTGTGTTTTTGGGAGGTGGGGCCTAGCTGGAAGGGGCAGATACTTGGGGTTTGACCGGGAAAGATGTATCAACTTGTTGAGACTGGGTGTGGGGGGTGCCCATGCAGAGCTTTCAGGTTTTTGTAATTGACCTGTGGGCCAGGAAGTTAGGGAGGAGCATCCACCCTGAGCATGGGGTCCCAGCTGGCAGTAAACTAAGTAAAGGAAGGAAAAAGAAACATTGTTACACCTTCTTCCTGGGAAGGCTCTGGCTTTGCCAGGGTAGACTCACTTGGCTCCTGTTTGACTTGGCTTCTGCTTGACTTGGCTGTTGTCTCTAATAGGGTGAGCACTCTCTAGCCTCTGCCATGTGCTTCTACTGTTGCAGGCTGCCAATGAATGGACTACATGAGACCTTCTGAAACTGTGAGCTAAAATAAATCTTTCCTCTCTTAAGTTGTGGATGTCTAGTATTTTGTCTCAACAAGGAGAAAGTAACTATGATAACCTCTTACAATTTCTTATTAATTTTTTTTTGGTACTAAAGATTGAACCCAGAGCTTTCTTACTGAAGGGCATTCCTGCCCTTTTATTTATTCATTTTAAAATTTTGAAACAAGGTGTTGGTAAGTCAGTAAGTTGCCCAGACTGGACTGGAACTTGCGATCCTCCTGTCTCAGCCTCCCAGACAGCTGGTATTATAGGCCTATGACAGTAGGCCTGGCAATTAACTTGGTTTTCAAATCACTAATGCATCCAGAGTTGGGGGACAGAGTAGAATAATTCAGCCAGTAGGAGTTGGACAGATACGACTTTTTACATTTAATTAATTAATTAATTTTACCATGTTGTCTAGAATAGTCTCAAAAACTTTCTGTGTATTCCAGGCTGCCTCAAACTAGTGATCCTCCTGCCTCAGTCTTGCAAGTGCTTGGGTTACAGACCAGTGCTGCCATGCCTTGGCAGATGTGACTTGGACACCCAGGACACACTGGCTGTATGACCTTAGGCAGGCCATTTAGCCCCTTGTACTTTTTTTCTCACCTGTAGAGCTAGGGACAATGATGGACATTGTGAAGATTAAGCCATATGGTGTGAACATGTTGTCATGGACCTCAGGCCCCCTAGAATTATTCCCTCTTGAGGGTACTGGGCCCTGGAATACCCAGATGTGGGAAGCAGGGGCTGTGGACCTGATCTGCCGAGGGGTAGCCAGTTCTGGGTAGGAAAGGCAGTATAGGAAGCGAGTGTGGGATGCTCCTCCTTCCTCCCCAGAGGACTGGTCCACAGGACTGAGGCCTGAGGGAAGCTGAGGTACCAATGTCAGAGGCCCTTCTAACTAAGGGATAGGCAGTAGTAAGCACCTAGCCTGGGGAACCCTGGACTTTTCAGACTGCCATTGTCCCCTGGCATCCTTCTTAGTCTTCTGAATCTGCTCCTCAGACAGGAAAAATTCTCTTAAGAGTGTGGGCCCAAGGCACTGAGGAACAGGGTTCTCAGGCATACTGTGTTATGAACTCTCCAAAGAAGCTCCACAATTTAAATAAGACCCTTATTTCTCTCTCTCTCTCTCTCTCTCTCTCTCTCTCTCTCTCTCTCTCTCTGTGTGTGTGTGTGTGTGTGTGTGCATGTGTGCTAGTGTGTGTTTATGCATGTATGGGTGTGTATGGTACTGGGGATCAAGTACAGGGTTTTCATTCTGAGCTGCCTTCCAGCCCTTGTCTTAAATTTCTATGTAGAAACATTCTCACTAAGTCACTAAGTTACTCAGGTTGGGCATGAGTTTGCAATCCTCCTGCCTTAGTCCTCTAGAGTGCCGGTATTATAGGCATGTGTCATTATACCTGGTTTAAAGAAGACCCTTTTAGATGAAATTAAACTTTCAGGTCAAGATGGTGGCTGAGTAGCAGAGCTGTACTATGTCTCCTCATGGACCCACTTTAAAAAAGTTGAGAATTTAGTAAAAAACTGCCTGTTCAATGTAGTTAGTACAGGGAGGAGGAGCACCCTAACAATTGAAAGGAGGCCAGAGGAAGATTTTTTAATCTTCCAAAAGAACACTGGAAGCAGAGGGAAAAAACAGCAGCCTAGGAAGCCACCCCCCGCTGGCTGCAAATGGCTGGGAGCAGCAGGCATCTGCAGTCAGAGGAAAGTCCGCATGGAGCTAGGGGAGGAAGGAGCGCCCCAACAACTGAAAGGAGGCCACAGGAAGGTCAGAAATCCTGAACACATATTGGAAGTGGAGAAAAACAGCAGCCAACTGGGTGCAGCCCTGAGCTGCTGGCACCCACAGACCAAAAATGGAGGAAAGCCCGGAGGCCGGAACCTCAGCCTGAGGTAAGTGGGAATCTGGGAGAAGTGGGAATTGACAGCAGCTGGTACCCCAACCTTAGAAAAACGAACCTGCAGGTAATACATGCTACAAATGCAATCTGAGTTCCCCCTAGAAAAGGCCTCCTTGAGCCCAGATCAGAAGCAGTGCTTGGCAGCCATAACAGGTAAAGACATAAGTAGGAAGGGGCCCTTAAAAAAAAAAGAGCCCAAGACTGAACCGATTAGAGTAAAAGAAGGCTCAGAAGAGCACACCAAGACTTTTGGGGTCATTCTTAAACAGTGCCTAGGAAGAAACTGGCACAAGAGGCAGTTGCAGAGCAGAGACAAAGGCTGCTGACCTCCTGAACAGCTCAGTATGGTGGGAGCACCTTGGAGGATGGAGAGCCCTACCCTTGGGGGGGCGGGGAGCCAGAACAAGTGGGAGGAGAGCTTTGCTGAGGGGACTGGGGGTAAAAAGACACTTCAGAGGCCATCAGACAGTTAGGTCCACCGTCACTACCTACTCCCAGCACAGAACTCAAAGGAATTGCAGCTCCCCCCACATACTGTCATAGCCAGAAACCTCAATTAGGCCTTTAAAGTGAAGTCCCTCAACAGCAGAAACATGGGAAGAAGACAAGGTAACAGGACACCCACAGGGATGCCTGAGACCCGAGAAACTAATGTCATGCATCCTGAAATAGTGGGACTCATAGGGAAGGAAGTCAAAAAGCAAGTAAACGAGTCAAACAACAAGTTCAAACAAGATATTCTCAAAGAAATGCAAGCCTTGATCAGAGAGCTTAAAGAGGAACTTACCAATCAAATAGTGGTCCTAATGGACATGAAGATCACTGAGCATATGAAGCCACAAATAAAAGTTGGCTGAGGAAATGCAAGATATGAAGGAATATTTGGTAGAGAAGTGGATAATATGAAAAGAAATCTAGATGAAATTTAGGATATAAAAATATTTGTGAAAGCAGAGGAGGATGACTTGAATATTCTGAGAACAGAATTTCAGACCTTGAAGACAAGGCTGAGGAAACAAATGATATAGTTAGGCATGATTTCAAAATTAGAAATGAGCAAAGTAGCTGGATACACCAGCTGATGGATAATTCAAAGAGAACCAATCACAGAATTACGGGTGTGAGAGAAAGAGCAGAAGACAGTACTGACAGTGTAAAGAATTTATTCACTGAAATAGTGCAAGAAAATTTCCCAAATCTAGAAAAAGAAATTAATTTTCAGGTAAAAGAAGTTTATAGAAAGCCAAATAACCTCAACCAGCAACGAGACTCACCACAACATATCATAATCAAAACCTCAGAAATACAACATAAAAAGAGAATATTAAAAGCAGCAAGAGAAAAACAGGCATTATTCTACCAAGGCAAACCCATTCAAATTACTGCAGATTTCCCAATACAAACTTTAAAGGCCAGGACAGCCTGGAGCAAGATCTTTCAAGCTTTAAAAGACAGCAAGTGTCAACCCAGGTTGTTGTATCCAGGAAAATTATCTCTGAAAACTGAAGAAGTAAAAATTTTTCTTGACCAAGAATTCTAAAGAAATTGTGACCACTAGCCCAGCACTGCAGAAAATACTTGAAGGAATCTTTGAGAGAAGCACAGAAGACAAGCAGCACAAAAAACATGGAGGAAAGGAAACACCTAAAAAGAAAGTGTAACAAAAAACAAAACAAAAATTGGTATATGAATCATTTCATTGGCATCCTTCTAAAACAGTACCAACTGTCTTGTAAAATCTGTGAATCTTCCCCCAAAATTATTATTTTATAAGTTTGTAAAACATAATAATTATATTCAACATAGGTAATTGGTATAAAATCTTTAAAAATATGTATGCATGAAGTTAGGGATGCAGAGACAGGTAAAATGATAAACTAAGTGTAAAAGATTAGTAATTAGTGAAATGTGAGTAAATAATTTATGAAAGATAAAAAAAATCTGAAATACCTAAGAATGCCACTCTAACTATTGCTTTAAGTGTCGTATCCTTAGGTGACATAGACTTAAGTTCATTTAATGTAGCAGTTCAATATAGACTTAAGCTTGTTCAATGTAGCATGTCTTCTGAATATACATTTACCTTTCAGTACTCAGCTAAGGAGTATAAAATTTAACTTCTGTCTTTTTCTTTCTCATATTTTCTAGTATTATGAATTTCATTGTAATAGTTCTTTTCTTATATGGTCTGGTGGATGAAGTCATGTTAAAGAATCCCAACAAAGATATAGTAAGATAAAGAAAAAAAAAAACTTTCGGCAAATCACCCAATAAAGGGGCTCCTCTGGACCCAGAGAAGATGTATCATGATGTGGCCATGGCAGCCTATTCTAGAGGTGGGACACTGAGCTAATAAGTGGTGATTTGAGTGGTAAAGTGAGTCAGATACAGAAGATTAAATGTGTTAAACGTCACATGGTTTCTCTGATTCGGGAAACCCAGAACACAGGCATTCTACAGAACCAGATGAATGTGACAGTGGGAGTTACGGCAGGAGGGCCAAAAATGGGGAGGGGAAGGGCTCATACTATTGAAGTGATACATATGTGCACAAAATACTCAAGTTCATTGTAAACACTATGTATTGCATATATATATATATATTAATAAAAATGGTAAAAAAGAAATTAAACTTTATTCTTTATCTTCCAGTTAATTTTAAGAAGGATTATTACCTACATTATTAAATACCTCTCCTCCTCATTTTTTTTTTTTTGCAGTACTTTATAGAAATCGAGCCCAGTGCCTCATGCTTGCTAGGCAAGCACTCTACCAATGAACTATATCCTTGAAGCCATTCCAGTTAATTTTGCCTCTATAGCTTCTTATTGTAGCACAGAAACAGTGAGAACACTGTCTCAGCCTTAGGGTCCTCACTGCCCAATGTCTGAGCACTTGGGTAAAGAAGCCACTGTGGCTTAGGATCTGCTCTGGACAATTCACCCAAGACCAAGTTCTGGGTCAAAATACTGAGCTTCAGAGTGTCAAAGCAGTGATGGGATACGTGTGTGTTTATGTTTGTCTGTACACACACAAATATGTGTGCACGTGTGTCCCTGGAGCCTGGCACACACAGGGAAGGACCTGGCAAAGTATTTTCTGGGGTCACAGCTGGAGGGCCACTAGAGAGCATCCTTAGAGCCAGGAGGACCACAGCTGGCTGCAGGCAAGTACTGAGTCACACTGGGGCATGGCTGGATCTATCCATCCTGTATTCCATCTGACGGACCCTAGGTGGTGCCAGGAGGCCATTGGCACTGGATGCCACTGACTCATCTCCCTTCTTTAGAATGCCGGCCTCAAGCATCAAGCCAGCAGGCCAGAGCATCTACTGAGCATTCAGCTGCATCATGCTGATTACATTAATTGTTTTGTTAGCATCTATTTATAGCAAGTAGCTGATCTTCCAGTCATGTTAGTGACATAGTGTTACCTTTTAAACTAAATTTAAGTTGGTGCAGATAAAAAACAGAAACAAACAGCAAGCAGTGGATACCTCAAAAAAAGGAGCCTGGTGATGCTCAGGGGATGGATATTTGAGAGCTAGACCAACTCCCGTTGCTCGGGTGGGAAGGGCCCTGCCTGGGTGTCCTGGGAGTCCGTGGTCAAGGCACACCCTTTCCTGGTGCTCCTAGAGGCCCTGTCCCATGCTTTTTCTCCCATCAGAGAAGCACCTCTCTCAAGCTGCTGGCACATACCTGGCCCCAGACCAGCTCTCCTAGCCCGATGAATATGCACCACATCCACTGGTCCAGCTGCAGTGGAGAGCAGCTGAAAGGCTTCCCTCCAAACTGCACGATCACTATCTGGAGGTCACAGGGGTCAGAGAGGCAGAGGGTCCGCCGTCAGTGCCTTGTGGGCGGGGGTGCTCCCCGCCCGCGCAGAGTGGTGGTCCCAGCTACCTGGATGGCGAAGGTGCCCAGCACGATGGTACAGAAGATGGGGTTGCGGAAGATGCCATCAAAGACATTGCGCTCGCCGTGGATCTTGCGGGCATTAATCTCGTTGAAGAGCTGCATCATGACGAAGGTGTTGAAGATGATGGTGTAGTGCTCTGAGGGCGGTGAGTGCAGGGGTGCGTTCCGTCCGCTATCGATCTGGAACATCTTCTCACCTGGGGGCCAAGAGGGCAGTGTCGGGCTACAGAGGTGGCCTGATGTAGAGGCACCCTGGGTATGGGGGCAGGGCCCGTGCAGTGGCCTGGTCAGGGAGCGCCATTAGCAAACCACCCAGACCTGGGCGGGAGCTGGTTTCCACCTTTTCTGTGGGAATTTGAGAAGGCAGAATGCCAGCTGCATTATCAAGTGAACTTCGCTCAGAGAAAGTTGCCTGGGTATGATGGCGTTAGCCTGTAATTCCAGCTACTCTGGAGGCTGAGGTTGCAGGATTGCATGTTTGAGGCCAGCTGGCAACTCAGTGAGACCCTGTCTCAAAAAAATAAAATAAAATAAATAAAGTAAAAATAAAAATAAGAAGTGCTGTGGCTGTAAGTCATTTCCTGGGTCCAGTCCTGAGGGGAGTGACTCTAGACTAGGCCAGGAAGACAGAAAGGCCCGTCAGGGGCCTTGCACAAGTGGTTTGGAAAAGTGTCCCCCAAAGGTCTGTGTGCTTAAGGCTTGGCCCCCATCCAGGCTGTGGTGCTGTTCAGAGGGGGTGAAGTGTTCTAAGAGGGAGGCCCGGTGGGAAGTCCTAGGCCATGGGGTATGCTCTTGAAGGGTCTGTGAAGCCCCATCTCTATCTTCATCGCTTCCAGCCTTGAGGTAAGCCACTGTCTCTCCACATGCTGTGGCCATGACATGCTGCCTTACCACCCACCCAAAGTGGTGGCACCAACTGACCATGACTGGAACCCCCGAAACTGTGAGACTAACACCCCCCTGCTCTTTTTTTTTGCCTCTCTCTTTGGAATCTGAGCTGGTCCTGTACTCACTCTGTAGCCCGGGTTGGACCTTGAATTCCCTTCTGCATCAGCTTCCTGAGTGGTGGATTACAGGTATATGCCACCATCCCAGCTAATCTTTATGTGGTGCTGGAGAATCGAACCCCAGGCCTTGCCCAGGCTAGGAAAGTACTCTAACCACTGAACCCCATGACCACCAAGTTAATTATCTCAGAGACTTGTTATAGTGACGGAGAGCTGACTACACAGGAGGCAGAAGTGCTTGTCCTAGCACATAGCTGGGATCTGGGAATGCTGCCGCCTCTGTAGAAGGTCTGTGAGGGGTGGCAGCTGCACCGGCTGGTGCTCTTCCCCTGGTGCATCCCCACGAGGGTGTGAACTGGGTGAGGAGGAGGTGCAGGCCGGAGGGGGTCAGAGAAAGGCTGAGCTCTGTCTTCCACAGCTGCGGCTCCTGGGGCCCATCTGTCTTGGTCGCTGCCATCATGGCCAACATTAGCGCTGGGGCTCTCATCCGTGGGAACGGCCCTGACTTTGGGCTCTGCCAGCCCGGACAGGGCCTTCCTATGCTCAAGGCTCCTGCGTGACCTCGCACGTCTTATTTTCCCTCCCGAGGCCTCAGTTTCCCCATCAGTCGAGTGGGGAGTGGGTGGTGGGCTGGAAGCTGAGGCTGGGGCGGGCTCACCCACGAAGAGCAGCGTGAAGATGAGGGCGAGCTGGTAGACGGCGTGGCCCAGGATGTTCTTCATCATGGTCCTGGAGATGAGCGGCTTGTTGCGGCCGTAGGGCTTTCGCAGCAGCAGGGTCTCGGTGGGCGGCTCCGTGGCGAGCGCCAGGGAGGCGAACGTGTCCATGATGAGGTTCACCCAGAGCATCTGCACAGCCTTCAGAGGGGAGTCCTGGGGACAGCAGTAAGGAGGGGCCTGTCAGGGACCTGGCTCGCCTCTGCTGTGGAGTGGTGTCTGCAGAGGTAGGGTAAGGGGCTGCTTCCCTCGGCCTCACCCCTACCATGCAGGACAGCAGAGGCCCCCTTGGCCAGCTGCTCTCGTGCCAGCTGCTGCCTGCCCCTGGTGGCCCCAGCTGCACCTCTGCTCTGCAGCCCTGTGGACAGGTGGACGATCTCCTGCAGTCCAGGCCCCGACCTCCCCCTCTGCCTGCCTGCTGCCTTCTCCCCATAGCCATGCTTGTCCTGACAGTGCCCATGGCCTCGCCCTCGCTGCCTCTCTCACTATCCTATATCACCTTGGAAAATTTCTCTGTGTATCTCTGCTTCCAAAAAAGATTACACAATTGCAGCCAGCAGGCCAGTGAGAAACTTTAGACCTTTTTCTTTTAGAGACAACTGGCTTTTTGGGGCCTACACCATCACTCCTGCTTCTCTCCAGCCCAGATGGATGGATACCAATGTGGACCCCAGAGGTCAGGATGTGTCTCCCCAGGAGAGGGCAGTAGGACAGGTCCAGGAAGGTGCTGCAATGTGGAGCTGTCTGTTGGCCTCCCTCTTTTCCTTGTTCACCTGGACACTGTGAAGTGGTGACCTATGACAAGCTGGCCTTC
Organism: Ctenodactylus gundi; assembly: GCA_004027205.1. NCBI lineage: Eukaryota > Metazoa > Chordata > Mammalia > Rodentia > Ctenodactylidae > Ctenodactylus > Ctenodactylus gundi. The sequence goes on along the minus strand of PVKB01000847.1, from coordinate 458,718 downwards.
TCTATCTCTTCGGAGCCAGCTTTAGATGAAGCCTGCTTTTTTCTTTTTCACCATGCATGCTGTGTTTGTTTGGAAGCAGTAAACAAACAGTCCTGAGTGGCTGGCCACTGCCACCCCCTCTGCTGGTGGTTGTCCCCATAGGAGCCCCAAAGACTCCCGTGACCCTAGTGGCTCCTCTGCAGCCCAAAGCCCCTCCCGGTGGACCATGCAGCCTCCTTACCCCACTGACCCTATGAGCCCAGTGGCTCAAACTCACATGTATCCTTCCACACAGCTCCACAGCCTTGTGCCCATGCCCATTCACCTCCTAGGTATTACTGCAGCTGCTGCCTACCATCTCCCCAACCTGGGCTCTGGCTGGCTTGGCTGAACCCTCTTGGGCCCCTTTGGCTGGCCCCTCACCTGCTCCGACTCCATGTGCCGTGGGGGTAGTCGGCACCAGATACCTCTGTTTATGCCCACACCTGTTTCCCATTTGGTCTCCAGGAAGCCCTGGGTGAGGGATGGCTGCCATGACAGTGTCTCTGAGCTGCCACTAGAGGGAGCGTCTCATCCATGGAGGAGAAAGGGCTGGATGGCCCTCCCAGAGGGGGTAGGTATCACTGCGCCCCATCCCCTTGGGTTCTGGCCCTCAGAAATGGTGGGGCAAAAGACATCAGGTATGCCCCTAGGTTCAGGATGAACAAGGGAAAGCGATCTGAGGACCCCACAGCTCTTGGGGTCCCACTCAGGAGGTGCTGTGACCACAGGCTTATCTATCCAGGTGGCTGCTAGGAGGGGTCAGGCTGAGGGACCCCAGGGCCAAGGGATCCCACTCTCTCCTTGCCAGGCCAGGTGTCAGCTCCTGGGCCAAGCCAGGCTGGCTGTGGCACCAGGGAGCTGAAGGACTGTTTTGTCCTCTGTAAAATAGGTCTCCTATGGCCTTGTGGCCTGTGGTGGGGTAAGGCTGCAGGGAACCTGCAGCTAGCCAGGTCTTGCTGGCTATGGGTTCCACCTTCTCAGTGCACAAGGCTGCTTGAGACCCAGAGGCAGTGATCTGGACACACAGCCTCCCACTGCACTCTGGTATCCAGCCAGGCCTCTCCTATTCACTCATCCCGGAACCAAGGCGCCACACCTGCTGTGGGCTCTGCCCCCAGCTTCCCTTCCCAGGGCCACCTTTGCTGGTGACTCACTGCCTCACTGCCGCCTTGCCGCTTGTGCTCCATCCCCAGGAGCCCCAGGGTGCCCCCCGCCTTTGGTGTGCCCCGAGGACCCACCTGCGTGATGCAAGCACCCGTGAAGGCCACGATCACGGCCACCACGTTGACGGTCAGCTGGAACTGCAGGAACTTGGAGATGCTGTCGTAGACGTTGCGGCCCCACATCACGGCCTTCACGATGCTGCTGAAGTTGTCATCTGTCAGAATGATGTCGGAAGCCTCCTTGGCCACATCAGTTCCTGCGATGCCCTGTGGGGACAGGACAGGAGCCTGGTGGTGTGGCTGGGGGAGTTGGGCGGATCCATCCTGCTGTCTTCATCTATATATTCTCAGCCCATCTCTTCTCCACTGATGCCCCTGTGCTACCAGTACAGTCAGGAGCACAAGCACACATGCAGTCCCAGCTCCTGGCCTTCAGAAGCCTTATGCTGGCCCATCTCCTGCCTTCTTCCCTGCCCACCTGCCTTGCCAGTGCCTGCCAGTGCAGAGCTCTCTGCGGGAGGCCCCAGGCCCTTCCAGGAAGATCTCAGGGCCAGGCTGAGGCCAAGAACGCCGGACATACACAGTGGGTGGGCTGAGAACTGGGGTGTCCCATAAGCCTCAAAACCTTTGCCCATGAGCTTCTACAGTTACCACCCGGACCCCCGTGAGCTGCTCCTACCATAGCGAATCCCACATCGGCCTTCTTGAGCGCCGGCCCGTCGTTGGTCCCATCTCCCGTCACGGCCACCACCTGCCGCTGCTCAGTGTGCGTGCTGTCGATGATGCCTGTTGGAGTGGAAGTGCACTCAAGGCCAGGTACCTGGGGCTGGCCCTGACCCTTGGGCAGGCGGTGGCCTTTCCCAGCACCACAGGGCACATTGGGTTAGCCCATCCCCTAGGTCCTGGCCCCACGTTTTGACTGGGGCCTCAAACTCATGAGCTCTGTGGTGAGACTAGAACAAGTTGAGAGGCAGGAAGCCTTAGGGACAGGCGAGATCAAGGGATCTGTTAGTCATTCAGATTCAGCATAAATAAAAGCACAAAACCAGCCAAATAAACATATCTGTGGGCCCCAGTGAGCCCTCCAGCCATGAGTTGGTGACTCTAGGTAGGCTCAGTTCCCTGTGTCCTAGAGGAGCCTCACAGAGCTCAGATACAAAATTCCCCAAGTGTGGCAAGTTCCAGGTAGGGACTGTACCTCCCTCCCTCATCGCCCACACATGCTGGAAATAAGCGCCATTTGGCTGCTGCTGGGCCTTAACACTGCCTGCGCCTCCCCTCTTACCTTTGACCAGAGTGTGCTTGTCCGTGGGGGAGGAGCGAGCCAGCACCCGCAGCTTGGGCCAGATCTTGTCAATTCGTTCCTGCTCAATCTGAAGAGGGATGGGGCAGAGGTTGGTGGAATCAGGAGAGAAACTGAGGCTTAGGGAAGGCGGGGAACCCTCCTGGAGGCCCTGGGCTCCTGGTGTTACACCATGTAGCACTCAAGACCCATACACCAGCCATCTCCTTTGGGCACCCTTTGCTCCAGGTCACGCACCTCGCCCTTCTCATTGCGGATTCTCCGGTTGAACTCTTTGCCCTCCAGGCACAGGAAGTCCTCCCCAGGGTGGATGATGCCACACTTGATGGCAATGGCTCGGGCCGTGTTGATGTTGTCACCGGTGACCATGCGGACTGTTATGCCTGCCCGTTGGCACTTACGGATGGCTTCAGGGACCTGGACAGAAGGGCAGGAGCCATGGGGGAGGGTACCACCTTCGATGAGCCCTCCATACCTTCATGGAGTCCAGAATGAGTGCTAGCTCCACTGAAAGGAGCCTAGATAACCATGGTGTCTCACAAGCCCATTGCTCCCTTCTTATCTGTATTGCAGGCATTGTTAGTTGATTGCAGAATCCTCTGATTAAACCTGGTACAGAATTCTCAGCAGAGTCCTAGGCAGCCATCACCAACTGACCATGAAAGTCTATCCTGAGATAAAAACTACTAGCTAGCTTGACGTGGGCAAAGACTGTGGAATAAGGGCGCCAAAAGCACCCTGTCAGGTCTGGCCCCAGGGAGGCATGCTGAGCACCTGACTAAGTACACACAACCTGTATTTTCAGGTTTTTGGTAAGACATTTGCATTTGGGGGCATTTTATTTACAGAATGTGCCACTGGCTTAGAACAATTTACAAATTACTATGCTTCATGTTAAATAGGATGTTTCAAGGACAAGGACTTCTCCTGCTTCCTCTCTGACTGTAATGACAGACATATGTCTGGGCCAATGAGATCAGATCACACCCAGTGCAGCCAATCAGCAGGTGGAAGGCCCCCCTCAACTCCCTTCTCAGCCACGTCCCTATGCAGAACTGTGGACTCATCCAGCAATTAGGATGTGGAAACTAGCCCGGAGCTGCTCCAGCCCTTTTTATGGAACACAGATTAAATGAACAAGTGATTCTTATCCATGGGCAGTGATGGATAATAAAATAATAATGCTATATTTGCTGCAAAACATCTTTGAGTGGAAGAAAACATTTCAAGGGCAGAAAATCAGTGGTACAGAAAGGCCAAAGCATGTTAGAATCTTCTGAGTCTGAGGGCTCAGCCTAACTGCCCACTCCTCTTGTGCACCACAGTGACAGAGTGCTCAGGAACCTGGCTGCCCTGCCACACCACCACTGAGAGAATTTTAAGACCCTGTGTAAGGAGATAGTAAGCTCCAGGCAGTGAGGGCTGGGACCTCCCCCTACCCCCAACAGAATTCACAGACACAGTGACTGGCTACCCTAGGAGATACCCTGCAGAGGCCAACAGCAAAACTAGCTACCAAGACAATAGGGTGAGAGAACTAGGGAAGGGGAGGGAAAACTCAGAAACTGTGGCTTTAAACTGGTTTATGGGGCAGCCCCCCCCCCCCAAATATATAAATAGGGCCAGCCTAAGAGTCAGGAGGGCTTTTACTTACTTATTTATTTATTTATTTATTTATTTATTTATTGCATAAGAACACTCTCTGAGTTAGTTAAGATCTTTGTCCATCTCTTCCCCTTTTATAAAGTTCCTCTTTCCCCAATAAGGTGTCCACCTCAGACTTGCCTTTCTTTGGCCACATTTCCATTCCCTGAACTTGTAGAGACATGGACCTGGCACCAGGTCTGTTGGAATTGGGATTGGGCAGCAAAACAGCTAATAATGATACAGACCGAGCTGCACACATTGAAGCCCTAAGCCTCACACCTGTGGAGCTGACTTCATGTGGGGGAAGAGCCTTTCATGGAGGTAAATGCTATGGCGTGGTCCCCCAAAAGCTAGTAGTTTTTATCTCAGCAGCCAGGTTCCCGAGTCCAAAAGCATCATGTATTAGGATGTTGGGTATTCCCAAGCAATGATTAAGTAACTACAACAGTAATCAAGTTAAGTTGAGTTGTCTGGGTGAGCCCTTTTCCAGACATGTCCTTATAACGTAGATTCTAGTAGGTAGTCAGAGTAGGTAGTAGGGCTGGGTCTGAGATGTTCCCTAGAATAGGAGCACAGCAACTAAAAAGACAGAAATATAGAGCAAATGTCAAAAAGGCAGGATACTTTGGAATGTAGGACAAAAGGTGAATGGGCTTTGAGGGGACTATGGTTACAGACCTCTTCTACCAGACTTAATGGCGCTGCAGTATTGGATTTATATCTTAGGCCCTTGGATTTTATCTAAAGCCAATAGACTAGTTTTTGTGCTACTGTGTACCAATCAGTAAAGACCAAATAGTTATAGAAAAATAAATAAGCATGATCTATAGAAAAACCATAAAAGTTGACTGTAACTGCTAAATAATGGGTGCTCTAGCCCCTCCTCCAGTTGCTGCTGGAACTCCCTTTGCTTGCTTTCTTTCCTTTATACTTCTCCCAGTAAAGTTACTTTCTACTTTCAAACTGTAAACTTTGTTTACAGTGCTCATTCTTCCACATTGGCAGAGCATGAACCCTGGTTTGAGCTCTCTGACATCATATTTCTGGTGCCCAAAGAGGGACTCCAAAAGCATCCCTCAGGGACTCTTGAAGACATTGCTCAATAGGCTGACATTTACTTTGGGTCTACTCCACTTTGAACCCACTTATAGTCACTGCTGTCTGCATCTTGCTGAATTAAAATTGGGCACCTCTCAACCAATTAAAAGCCACAAGGGCATTTGCCAATCTTAGGTCTCAGGTGACAGGTTTCTGAGGAGTGACGTGCTCCAGTCCCCCAGCAACTCGTGACTGGGAATGTTGGTTCACAGAGTCACTCTTTCACTGTCCTATCTGGGGTGCAAGTGCTTCTGATGTCAGTAGATGGTACTGTGAGAGCTTGGTTTGTCTGAAAGTCTGGTTTCCTAGGTAAAGCATCTTTGAAAAGACATCTTCAGGCAAGGCTAGGTTTGAGAGAGATGGTGAGCCCCACTATATCTATCTCTTCTCTGTTAAAACTAGGAAGGTGGGAAACTTCCTCAGTTTCTGGTGGTCCCATCATTGGTAAGCTTGTGTAATTCCAACCTCTGGATAGGTAGGCAATTTTGCAAAGGTGTCCGTGCAAGCCTTTTGTTAACAGACAGATTCAAAGGCCAAGTGCAGGCACTCTGGTCCAGAGGTGAAGTACATATATTCCCTCAAATTTGCCTTTCTATCTGGGTCTCTTATCCCCAAGACATGAAGAGGCTTGTCTTTTACACCCAGGCATGGCCCCAGTATGAGTTACCTGACAGTGAAACCTGACTGCCTGAAGGCTCACTCAATTACAATACTGTTTTACAGCTATACCAGTTTTACAAACATGAGAAAAAAATGGTCGAAGTCCCATATATTCAAGTTTCTTTGTGTTGAGGAAAGATTTACCTGGGGATGGAGCATGAAGCACAGAAGAAACAGGCAAGTAGATGAATGTGTAAAAGAAGGAGAAGCGCAATGCTATAGAGGAAAGAAAAAGAAAAGGACAGGCACGTGGATGGATGCTACGAAGGAGGAAAAGGGAGGACAAGCAAGTGAGAAGGCGAATGGAGAAAGGAGAGGAGCTGCCAATGGATGAGTATGTTTATGGGTAGACTGAGAGAGGCATTACGGAAGCATACTACAATTAATCCCGAATTGTCAGAGGGTCACATCCTAAAGGATAAATTGTTGACTCAGTCAGCACCTGATATTAGGAGAAAGTTACAAAAGCTGGCTTTTAACCCAGAACAATACTTTTATTAGGATTGTTACCTCAGTCTTTTATAATAGAGACCAAGAGAAACAGAACAAAAGAGAAAAAAAAAAAAAAAAAAAAAAACCAAAAGGCTTGGTCATGGCCCTACAAGAATGGGCTAGGCTTAAATTGGGTACCTGCAGCAAGATCCCCAAAAGGAAAGCAAACTCCGAGTATGACCTAAGAAGCTTTAGGAGCAAAAAGGAGGGATATTTCAAAAAGGATTGTCCTGAGGCAAGCAAGCCTCTGCTGCACCCCTGCCCCTGAATGCCAAGGTCTCCATTGGAGGAGCAACTGTCCCCTTAGGCAGAGATCTAGGAGGATATTATTCTTTCTGGAGGACAACTGAGGGGGCCTAGGATTACTGGCTCCCCTTAGCACCTCCATTGACCTCTGCTCTCAGAGCCTGGGAAAGCTACACTGTAGGGAGGCAACTGATAAACTTTATGATTCATATCAGAGCTTAGCACTTCATCCTAATTTCTTGTCTAGGGCCGTGATCAACCCACTCAAAAATGACAAGAGGAGTCTTGGGTACTCCTGTCAAACTAGACATTTTACCTACCTTTGAGATGTGAATAGAATGAATTGGTCTTTTTGCATAAATTTCTTATAGTGCCTGACTGCCCAACCAATTTGCTAGGAAGAGATACTATGGCTTCTTTCATCACTGTTATCTCAATTGGGCTTAAGTCAGATTCTGGTTTATCAGCGTTTATTGGCTTGTAAGGACTCGTGTCTGAGCAGGAAAGGGAAAATATCCAAGAGCAGTCTACAGAGGAAACTTATAGACAGATTTGTAGAGAATTAATGCAGCAGATTCAAAGACAAACTCTTAAAGAGAAACAGTTTTACTCTTCAGAGATAGATTCATAGGTGGATCCAGAAGTGTGGGCCTCCAAAGATAATAAAGGCACACATGAAACTTAAGGATCCCACCAACTTTCCCCATCAGAGACAATATCCCTTCAGACCAGAAGCTAAAGAGAGATTAATCAGGATAATAAGCAATCTAAAGTCATGGGAAATTGTTGCTCCCTGAGACAGCCCTGGCAATAGCCCAATTATTGGAGTAGAAAAGCCAAATGATAAATGGAGATTAGTAAAGGACTGAGAATCATTAATTAAGCTGTAGTTCCCCTACATCCTATAGTTACAAACCCATATACATTGTTATAAAATCTACCTGCTTTAACTGCTTTGTTCATAGTGCTAGACTTAAAGGTGAATTTTTTTTTTTGTATTCCCATAGATAGACCTGTTAAATTTTATTGCTCAGAAAGGCTCTATAGTAGCTAGAAAAAAGGCTCAGATTTGCTAAGAAAAAGTAACGTACTTGGGAGTCATTCTCTCACAGGGCTCAGGAAGCTAGATCACAAAGAACAGGGCCAATATGTATAGATCCCAGCTTTAAGTCTTCCTGTGGAAGATACCTTCAATTTAATTGTAACTGAGAGAAAAGGAACAGCTGTTGGGGTTTTTACTCAGGAGAAAGGAGCCTCTCAACAACCTGTAACTTACCTGAGTAAAGGACTAGATACAATCACACAGGGATGGCCACATTACCTCCGAGTAGCGCGTACCAGCAGCAATGGCTCATCTGGTCTCAGAGGCCCTCAAAATTACTGTTGCCAGAGAATTTGATGTTTATACCTCTCATGATATTATGGGAATTGTTAGGGAATCAGGAATAATGCATTTATCAAAAAGTAGGCTAATGAAATGTCAAACAGTGTTTTTAAAAGGACCCATTCAAAGACTTAGAACCTGTTGGAGTTTAAATCCGGCTACATATTTACCAAAAGAAACAGAACAAAAGTTAGATGAAAGGCCCAAACATGGTTGTTGATTGTGATCAGTTTCTAACTTCCAGCTATTTGGCCATTAAAGACTTACAGGATGCCCTCCTCCAAAAGCTAGACATAGAACTTTTTACTGATGGCAGCTCCTTAATTAAAAAAACAGAAGGCAGTCTGCAATTGAGGGCCAGCCGCTTCCTTCTGGAGCTATTGATCAATTAGCTGAATTGATTACCTGAAAAAAGGCAGATTACTATCTACACAGATTCTAAATATGCCTATTTAATATTATAAGCTCATGCAGCTATTTGGCGGGGAAATTTTATTTTCAAACAGCTGGAAGAACCTCTATTAAGTATCGTGAGGCTTCTAACAGCAGTGACTCTCCCCAAAAAGTAGCAGTTGTAACTCTTACAGGAGACTCAGCTCACGGATGAAAGACCTCCCTGCTTCAGATCTGGACTCACCTGAAGAATCCACCTATTCCTGTGATCTAAGTGAGGCTCTTCATCTCCTCTTCAAGGAACAAGATAAGTAAAATGTCTCTGCTCATGCTTTTTATTGATTATATTGCCTTTATTCCCTTGGTATTTATTATCTGTTATAAATAAATCTGCCTTTTGTGTATTTGGGAAAAAACTCTGTCACTCATATTTTTAAACTAAAAATCTTATAGGTGTTTCTCTTTCCCTGAGGAATACTGTAATATAACCAGAGATACACTTTCCAGACAACTGGGAAAAGTGCATCAGAAAAAACTCATTCTTCCAGTTGCCTTCATAATAGACTGTCACTGTCTTTGCATCTCATGTAATATAAAAAGCTCCACTGTGATACTGTAACCAAAATGTTACTGCCCAGGGGAAAGGTGCTGTCCTGGGGATGGGTATTTTTGCAACTCTTCTACCTACCAAGTTTTACCGGCTCAGTTTTCTGGAGTCTGCTCTGTTTTTCCATTGCTCTTAACACTTTCTTCTGAAGGCTCTTCAGCCCTTTCTCTCCTCCCCCACCCCCTTTTTTTTGAGGGAAGATCTTAACTCTGTAGCCTAGGTTGGCCCTGAACTCACATAGCCCAGGCTGGCCTTGGTCTCATGGCAATCCTCCTGCCTCAGCCTCCCAAGTGTGGGGATTACAGGCATATGCCACCATGCCCAGCTTTATGTGGTGCTGGGGGACTGACCTCAGGGCCTTGCACTTGCAAGGCAAGTGCTTGCTTTAACCACTGCGCCATTCCTCCAGCCCCTGCCCCTTCTCTAAAACCTCCTTACCCTGTATTAAAAGAGGCCTCCTGCCTGATGGTGGTGACAGTGTAAACTCATGGGCCTCACTGCTTCTTCCTGCTCCTGCACAGAGTGAAGCCAGCAAAGGCTGTGATCTTACTGACAATTCCAATCTACAACTAGATGACTTGTATGAAAAATTAGTAACATCCAAGAATATTGTAGAAATGGTCTTCTTGGTTATCTTGGTTACTTCCCTCTATTGGACCAATTGTTATAATTACTGTTCTTCCTGTTTTGGCCCCTGTTTAATCAACTGCATTTCTCACTTTGTCCAATCCAAGACCCAAGCGGTTCATTTTCATATGGTGGTGAGCATGGATCAATCTGCTGTGTCTCCTAACAAAATCCATAAGGGACCTCTGACCGGCCAAGTAGCCCCAATTGGGACTGAGCTGCTGCTACCACCCGTCACCTGCTCCCAGCAGGAAGTAGTCAGAGTGGTCATCATCCATTTTCCCCCTTGTAGCAGCAAGGTTTCCCAATAGAAAGATAAAATAAATTCTTGTAGGTAGTCAGAGTAGGTAGCAGGCTGGCCTGAGATGGTCCCTAATATAGGAGCACAGCAACTAAAAAGACAGGATCATAGAGCAAATGTCAGAGATGGACAGGATACCTTGGAATGTAGAACAAATGGCAAATGGGCTTGGGGGGGGGGCTGTAATTACGATTATGGATCTCTTCTAACAGACTGAGTGGAACTGCAGTTTCGGAGTCTTATCTTAAGCCCTTGGATTTGATCTAAAACCAACAGACTAGTTTTTGTGCTAATGCGTAAAGGCCAACTAGATATTGATCTATAGAAAAACAATAAAGATGACTGTAACTGCTTAATAATGGGTGCTGTAATCCCTCCTCTGCTTGTCCATGCTGCTGTCTTTCTTTCCTGTATACTTCTCCTGATAAAGTTGCTTTCTACTTCCAAACTGTTTCTTTTTTGCATTGTTCATTCCTCGTATCAGCAGAACACGGACCCTGGTTTGGGCTCACTGGCATCACTTAGGAAGAGGGGTGCTTTGGACACAAGGAGATGCTGTGTAAGGATGGTGACAGAGGCGGAGGAAGCTTCTGTGCACTAGGGAGCAGCAGAAGTTGCTGGCACATTCCTAGAAGCTGGGAGGGGCCCAGGGCAGACGCCCCTCTTACAGGCTGTAAGCGGGGCAAGCATCCCCATCCTTGTGTCTGGGACAGACTTCCAGCCTCCAGGACGAGAGACAGGCTTAAGCCGCGTCATTTGAGTTTGTGGTACAGATGCGCTGTGGCTAGTGTTGGGGTTCAGTCCTCATGCACTCACCGTATATGAAAATACCATAAAATATGAGCACGTGCTGATGTACCTAACCTGACGAACACCCTGCCTTAACCACAGTGTGCCACAGTCTTGGTTGCCTGCTAGGCCGTGAAGTGCCTCCTTAGTATTCTGCCAAATGTTGCTACCCCCGGAAAAGATCCATATTCTTTATTTTTTTCTTTTTCTTTCAGTGATGGGGATTGAACCCAAGGACTCTGTACTGAGCAGACTGTATCAGCAGACCGTTATTAACCTTTTTTTTCCTCATTGAGATAGGGGTGTCTCTGTAATAAAGTTGTCTAGGCTGGGCTCAAGCTTTCAATCTTCCTGTCTCAGCCTCCCAGTGCTGGGATTATAGGTGCGTGCCACTACGCTCAGCTCCAAATTTGAAATTTGAAGGATAGTTTAAATGAAGAGCAGCATATCACTTTCATGCCATCATGAAATACAGAACTCTTAAGTTGAATCATCTTAAGTTAGGGACTCTGGGCTTTGGCAGACTCATGCAAAGAGCTGTGACACTGGTCCCAACCCTGACTGTGGGCACCTCCTGCCTGCTGCTCCCACCAGTCTTCAGCACATACAGGAGCAGAGAGGAGCCCAAAAGGTGTCTTGCTATGCCCCCCATTCCTTCACCCACCACCGGGGTGCTGCCTGGCCTCCTATGCTCCCTGCCGCTGGTCCTGGCTCTCATCTGTCATTCTCATACCCCAGCCACCAGTCACCTGCCTAAGTGTTGGCCTGTGGTGTCTCTCCCTGAGGGGCTCCACCCTTATGGCTGAGGAAAAAATTCAGGCCTCTGTGCATGGGTCGGTCATGTGATGGTGGGACCAGGGATACATGTCCTAGGTAAAGTGACCACACGGGGCCAGGAGGCCTCTCTAGGTGCTAGAGTTGTGTAAGAGGTAAGCCTCAGGGCAGTAGTGAGCTCCCTGCTGCTGCAGGCTCTGAGCAAGGCCAGACGGAGGAAGCCACTTGCTTCCTCTGGGGGGTGATCCCAGGGCCCTGGGGAAGAGTCTTCTGTGTCCACTCAGGGCTCAGCAGTGGCCACATAAAGCAAGGCCTCTGTGGCATGCTCTGGGAGTGGCTCACAGGGTCCAACAGAAAGGGATCCCTACTCTTGTACAGAGCCTTGGGTCTTGGGTTCAGGCCTAGAACAAGGGTTCTGGGAACACAGGGAGGGCACTGATACTCTAGAGAGAAGTAGGTGGTGAGGAGAAATCAGGACATACTTTTTGGAGAGGAGGCGTTTGTGCCTGTTCTGTTCAACAAAAACCAATGGAGGCTCTGGCGCCTGGCACTGTACCAGGACTGGGGCCCCAGAATGTCCTAGCTTAGAGAGCCATCACCTGGAGACAGGAAGGGCCCAGGGCTCGTGTGCAGGCAACCTGAGGGGTCGAGGCTGACTGCAGGTGTGGGCGGGAACTGGTGGCCATGCAGGTGCCAGGACTTGTTTGGGTGATGAGCACCACCAGAAGTCCTGAAATGGGGATGGGACACTTGGTGGCATGTTTAAGATGCCTACTTCACAACTTTCCTGGAGCCACAACTGGTTACCCTGTAGGCCTCTGCTGGACAGCCTGCTCTCTGAGAAAAGGGAGGCTAATTGCTATGGGCTCTGTGCCTTGCTCTCTTCCTGCCATGGGACCATGGGCCCAGGGACCAAAAGCAGGGCCAGAACTTCAGTGGGGTCTCATCCAGGCCTTGGTTTCCTCATCTGTGAAGAAAAGACAGGGGCATTCACCCCTCAGCCAGGGGGAGGGTTCTGTGAGAAGGCCCAGGCCAACGACATGCCAGTCCTTCACGACTGAGCTGTCAGCCTCTGTCCAGCCTTTTCTCTCACAAATGCAATAGAAGTGTCTGGTAGACGCCATGGCGAGCACCTGCTGTATCTGGGATTGGAGATCCTTGCCTGGCCCAGTGGGTACCAGTGGGTACTCTGATCCCTCTGGGAGGAGGTACAGCCAGCCCTTTCTGCCCCCGCCCTGTGCCATCTGTAGGCTGTGCTCACCTGGGGACCCCCGGGACAAGGTGGCCCACCTGCGTACAGCAAGGTCTTTCTTAGAGACTCTGGGCAGCTGGTGCTCTCCCCTGACTTGCTCCTCCCGCCAGCCCCAGGGCTCATTCTCCCTGACCCTGACCCCATTGGGCCAGCATGGAATGCTTGGCCTCCCCACGGATGCAGTCCAGCTCCAAGAACATGAAGGCCTACTGTGTGCTGAGCATCTGTTAGCTGACCTCCCACATCTCACCTCCATGATCCCTGTGACATGGAAAAGTCACCCTGTCCTTTCTGCAGTAGAATGTGACCAGTGATTCACTTTCAAGCTCTAGTTCCTCGCCCATCATGATCCCAGGCAAGCCATCATTGGGCAGTGACCACAGACCTGCCCTGGATGGGCAGAAGAATACAGGTTGATGGAAACACCACACTCTGGGTTCTCCTGAGGCTGGTGGCCCTTGTCATCGAGAGTGCCCTTTGCAGAAACTTGGAATGTATGCCTGCGGACCTGTTATAAGAGCTCCTGGTTCCTCTGAAGTGAGATGCCTCTACTACAGGGTGGCCTATTCCTGCCACCTGAGGGGCTGAGGGAAGAGCCTCAAGTAGCTGGGAGGACAGATGGGGACCATCTTCACAGCAGAACAACACCTGCTGACCTACTGCAGTTGCCTGTGCTGACAGATGCCAGGCACGGCCTAAGCTAGTCTCAGTGAGAACAGGTAAAAAGACCTCGTGGTCGCTGCTTGGAAACCAAGGTGCAGGGAGGCCAAATGCCTCACTTCAGGCCCCTGAGCTGGCGGAACTGTGGCCCCCCCTGCCATCCCCTGAGGTCTCCAGGGCCTACCTCAGGCCGCACGGGATCCTCAATGCCCACCACACAGATGCACGTGAGGTCGTTGAGGATGTCATTTTCATTGTCCCAGTCAGGCTCTGGGCTGCTGGGGAAGTCACGGTAGGCCACACAGATGGTGCGGAGCCCGTCGCAGGCCATGGGCTCAATCACTTTCTTCACCATCTCATCCCGGTCACGAGGCCGGAAGACCCGGGGCTCACCTACCCCATTGAGGATTTTGCAGCACCTGGGGAGGGAGGAAGGAAAGGAGTTGAATATGGCCCAGCCAAGGGCCCAAGGAGTCCCCACCCCAGGATGCCCAGCTGGCCACAGTGGACACCCAGTGCTCATGTAGCCTTTTACCTGAAGCCCAGGGCTGGGTGTACCCAGCAGGTCCAGGGTCCCAGATAGGAGAGAAACCAGGTGGCCTTCCTCATATCTATCCCAGGCCACGTGGTCTATCCCAGGCATTGTTCACAGGCCACATGAGGGGAAAATGCCATAGGTGAGTTGGGCAAAGGCTATCACACTGGCTTGGGTCCTATCCTCGCTGGCACAATGGAATAATATCTCATAATAAGTAAGTATTACTTAATAACAAATATCCATGTATGAGTTCTGCCAGGAGATTCCAATTCAAGTGGTCTGGGAAAGTCCTTGAATTGATTTTTTTTTTCCCTTGCAGTGCTGAGGAGGAAGCTCAGGGCCTCACACATGTCCTCACTGCAGCCCCGAGTGATGGTGTCTAGAAAAGCTGTCTAGAGGATTCTAATTCATGGATGGGGGCCACTGGGCTAAGCTAATCCGGGGGCAGTGTATGAGTGGGGAAACTGAGGCCAGGAACTGCAGAAATAACTCGCTCAGCTCTTGAAGCTTATTTCTTGCACCTGAAGTCTAAAGTGCCTGGTTAAAAAAGAAAATAATTACCATTAAGCAACTCTGTGTTGTGAAGCAAGAGATGTGCATGTGACCCTGGGTGGAATGCTGAGAACCCAGTGACTTATGGAAGAGGAAAGGGAGCTTAATTTTAAGAGGATATATTTTTAAGACGACAGAGTACCAAAGGGCCCCTACAGATGGGTCTGGAGCAGGGCCCTCCCTCTCTGTGCCCCTGGGTGCTGTGGGCTCATCATGGATGGCAGCTGGCACTTCAGGACCTGGACATTGGAAGGTCCCAAGGCCCCGTCCCCAGTGCCAGAGGGCCCTTACTTTTTGAGCACGATTTCAGAAGCACCCTTGCTGTACATGCGGAAGCTATCATCTGGCAGCTTGATGACCGTGCTCATGGACTTGCGCACGGAGTTGAAGGTGTACACTTTGTACAGCTTTTCCTCTGGCATCTGGCTGCGCACAGGCTCATAGTCCTGCTTCAGATCCAGCACGAAGCCCAGCAGGCCGCACTCTGTCTTGTTGCCCACCTGCCGAGGCAGGCCTCCCTCCTTTTCTGGGGGCTGTGGAGAGAGGCGTGGGTGGCTTACACCAGCAAGGCCTGTGCCAGGAAGGCCCCAGTCCTGGCTGCCCCAAGGCCATGGGGCTGCCATCTGGTGGGCTACAGTGCTGGGATGAGTCCTGCACAGGGCCTGGTGTGCAGGCCTCTGTATCCCAGGCAGGGCCTGCTGCAGGTGCAAGTCATTACACAAGATCAGCTTTTCAAAACCTATGAATTATTTCAAGCATACACGATACAATCATAAAATAAACAATCCTGTACTTACCATCTGCTCTGTAGAGTCCTGACATTATGCAGAGCTGCTTAGCTTTTATTTTTTTTAAGCAAACATGTCAGATACAGTTGAATCCTCTTTGCATACCTCTTCTCATCTACATAATTTGCCCCTGACCCAGGATCAACCTCTGTCTTCAATTATGCATTAATCATTATCGTGTATGTGTTGTGATTTTTTTACTTTATGACAACTGTAGATTCACAGGCAATGAGAAATAATTCCAAGAGCTGTGACGTACCCTACACCCAGGTACCCCCGTACTGCCCTCCTGTACCCACACAGTCCTCGACCACAGCCAGGGCGCAGACATTGATGCTGTCACACTGCTTCTTACACATCGTCAGCTTATGTGCTCTCGCGTATGCTTGTGTGTGGGGGTGCATCCAGGTCCTTCCCGACCCCATGCTAGGGATGGAACATAGGCCTCTGGCCTATGCTACATCCCAGTCTATTTTTCGGTTTTAATTTTTGAGACTGGGTATCATTAAGTCACTAAGTTGTTCAGGCTGGACTTGGATCTTGCAATCCTCCTGCCTCAGCGTTCTAGACTGTTAGGATCACAGGCTTGGCACATGTAGTCTATCACAATGGCATCATGTCCAAATTATTGGTATTACTACCAACATCGAGATACAGGACAGCTGACCACAGGGTTCAGGTACTAATCTTTGAGCTTCCACAAGTATTTTTTGTGTCTTTTCTTTTTTTCCTTGTCCTTCTGAATTTTATGTATGTTTTAAGTGAATGGCAAGGTCTTCACACCCGAAACACCTCCATCAGCACCCCCCCCCACCCCGCCCCCGGCTCCACTTTCATTATTATTGTGACAGTGCTTTACAGCTAGGTTTGGATTGCTGACTCATAGAGCCTCCAGCAGCCTCTGGGCTTCCTCATCAAAGACATCTTTGACAACCCTAGACTTGTAGTTTACATTCCTGAAACCTCCAGACTTCACCAGACTTGCTATTCCTTCAACCTGTTGCAAATCATAGTTCCCAAGGTCTGAGCTCAGCAGGGCTGGGCTGTTTGGATGGTTATCACCATTGTCCCCCTCTTTGGCCCTGGCTATCAACAATCTGCCCCCATCTTCATGCTTCTGCTGCTTTTTTTTTTGTGGTGATGGAGCTGTCCCCCAGAGCCTTGTGCATGTTGATGAGCACCCTACCCCAAGCTGCCCGCCAGCCCTCCTTTGTCATTGCAAACACAGTGCCTCCATGGACTCTCACAGTCTATGAACGTGGAGGGGCCGGCCCTTTCTCTTAGCATATTCCCCTTGAGATCTAGGTAGGCTGGTCCTGCTCTGTAATGTGCTGCTTCGGCGACTTCCTATTCCACGGTGTGGAGGGACCATCCCTCGCAATTTCCACTTAGGTTGAACCACATGAAACAACTGTAGATTCACAGGCATGTCACAAACAGTGAGACAGTGGCAACTTTTTGTGGTGTAACCAAACGACTGTCTTCATGCTGAGTGTCCCCAGAAGGAGGCTGCACACAACCGTCTTTCATATTTTTGGCTCACTCCACATCCGTTGGTGAGATTCATTTGAGTTTATGGCTCTAGTTTATTCCTTTTTACTTGCTGTATAGATTTGCACTACACTAATAAGCTGCAATTGACTTATCCATTTCTAGTGGCCTCTCCTTCTGCCTCTCCACTTCTTCACTGGGCACATGTATGAGCACCTGCGGCCCTCTGTGGGCATTTCCTGTCCCAGAGACCCCTGTGAGGCCCTGATCAGTCGAGTCTCTCCTGTGTCTCTTACTTCCTTCCACGCTGGTTCCCTACAACTTTACCCATTGAGATTGAGTCCCTCTTGCTCCCCTGCAGGGTAAACCTCTTCCCATCCTGAAGGGACAGACCCAAATATCTCTGTGCATTTCAACATTGCCTCCTCTATTTGTTCCTTTCTTGGATCCCAACCTGCCCTGGGTTCCCAGGGCCAGCACAGGGCCTAGCACATAGTTGTAGGTGCTCGCCAACAGTCTATGGGCCGGCTCCAGGCAGCCCAGCGTGAGGGAGAAGTGCAGGCAGCCCTGAGTGCTTCCACTGGGTGGGCTCGGCAGGTGGCCATACCCAGCGCTGATTAGCAAGGATGCTGCCTGCTTTGTGTGCACTGTAAAGGCACACACCTCTACATACCACTGAAAATTAACCATGCAGTCACTTGGGTAGAGGCGCCTTCAGGAGTGAGTGGTAAAAACCATCAGGGAGAAACAAATGCTGGGAGATTTTAAAAAGGAGTGAATAGCAATAACCACACCTATGTTCCCTTTTTACCCACTTGTGGTCTTTTTTTCTCAGTACTGGAAATTGAACCCTGGGTGTTTGTACCAAGCTATAACCCCAACCCTTAATTTTTTTTTTTTTTTTTTTTTTTTTGGACGCAGGGTCTTGCTAAGTTGCTAAGTTGCTCAGGGTGAGCATGAACTTGCGATCCTCTTGCCTCAGCCTCCTAGAGTGCTGGGCTTACAGGACAGAGCTGCCACATCTGAACTCTATAGTCGTCATTTTGGGGCCTCAGGTCAGCCTTGTACAAGGTGCCTCTGGGTCCTCAGGCTTGGCCTCCTTCCTATAGCTCAGAGGAGCAGGCTGGGTAGAAAGGAGGGGACTCATGAAGGCGCCACCATGGAGTTGCTGCATGGTACAGGGTGAACCCCATCACCAGCCTGACTTGTCCTGGTCTGCATTCCCCTCTGTGGTCCATGCTAGGCCACTGAGCAGCCTCTAGCCATATGGGGACACAGGCACTGGCAGGCAGAGACCCAGAGATGCTCAGGAAAGAAGGGAAGGATGTAGGTGTTCTCTACCCGCACATGGGAGTGCATGCCTGAGAGGGTGGCCTCCAGCTGAGAGAGGAACCCATCTTTCCTCGACACAGATTGTGGTGGGACGGGAAAGCCTGGAACAGTGCAGTCCCTCAGCCTGTGGGTAAGTACCTGTGGCTTCCTCCTTTGGCCAGCCAGCCAGCTCAGCATCAGGATCCCTAGAGGGTCCCCAGGCCCAAGCTTTTTGAGGACACTTCATTTGGAAGGAGAAGAATTTTTGCTACAACTTTGCATCTTTGACTTTTGGGAAAAAAATTCTAAGAGTTTCTGTTTGTTTCCATAATATTCTGTTATATTGTGCTTGAAAAAAAATATGTGTGTATGTACACACACACACAGGCACGCACACAGTTTTAAAATTAACTTTTCTGGTGATTTTCAGAGTTTTATGTATTTTCTGTAACAGTGTCTCCCCCCCCCCCCC